>APFE030359035.1:0-20636 GCA_000404065.3 Pinus taeda
CTTACTTATCACATGCATCCATTCACATTCATCATTAGATTCGTTAGGAGTCATTTGTCTGCACTCATTTCAAATTTCGAAAGGAAAAGGTAAGGGTGAATTTGTCCTGGTCATTTTCATGTCATTTTCATGCATGAGAAACACTTGATGCTTTCCTTAAGGTCAAGTTAGAAAGCCCAAGGTGAGCATAGACCAAAATTCTTTCGCAACTCTTCATCCACTTCAAGCGAGGTAGCTCTTCATCCACTTCAAGCAAGGTAGCTCTTCATCCAATTCAAGCGAGGTAGCTCTTAAACAAAACAAGGCAGTTTCTTCCAAGTTTCCTTTACAAGGATTTCAAAGAAGAAATGTCTGAAGAGAAGAAGAATCATAGATCAGGCCAGTGTTTGAGAACTGAGCTTGAAGGCTAAGATGCTCTCACAAGGGATAAAGAAGTTGAAGAAGCCTTCAAAAATGTAGGCTACTGGAGGTTCTGCAAAAAACTACAAGGAGGTCACAACCAAGTAAGCAAAGAATTTACTCTCAATTTCATAGGTTTGAATACAAAGGTTGGAGTGTTAGAATTACCAGTTTCTCTTGAGGTCATATCTTTAGTCACAGAGATTCCTAGAGGTCAGGAGAGATGGTTTAAGAATTTCAAGTATGAGATGGCACCCTGCAAAACATTCTTGATTCCAGAATTTATAGACTCATATTTAACTAAAGTAATGCCCAGGAGTTATGTCAAAGACTCATTTGCCAACTTACTCTCATGCATACAAAAGTATTTTACCTGTGAAGGAAGATACCACAAGGTGTATTCTTACCATTTCAAGCTCTTATTGCATTTCACTGGAATAATATCTCTAGACTTACATTTCTATCTGTTTCAAAGCTTAGGCAAGATGTATGATAAAATACAGTTGAAGAAAGAAGCTTGTGAAACAATATTGTTCCATCATGGCTTAATCAAATTAATTGTCGTGCATGAACTTTAGAAGGTAGATAGAGAATGGTCTACTTTTTTGTTTATGTCTGGTTTTAGAGCTGAAACAAGACTTAGCCCTAGGGCTAAGGAAATATCATCACCAATAGCTAGTTACTAAGAAGAAGCTAGGTGAAGTAGGTTTGTGAAACTAAAAGCTAGAAAGAAAGTTAAGGAACCAATGACACCATTGATTGCTCAAGATACCCCTCAACAGTCCCAGAAGAAGAAGGTTCAAATCGAGGTAGCAGCACAAGAATAGTCCATTGGTGAAACAATCTAGAGAAGCATAACTAGAAGCCAATTAGCCAAGGAAAATGGTAAAATAGTGGTCACTGATGAAATCCCAACCTCAAAGGGTAGTTTGAATGATCTTCTCTAGGCCATTAACATAGGAAAGTTTCCTCTGGTCCAAGCAAACTTAATTGAAGCAGGCGAAAGTAGGTCAAAAAAGATGAAATCTTCCAAAAAGTTATAGTTTTATGATCAGGTCTCAGAATTTGTTTTTAAGCCCAAAAGGATTGTGACTAGGCGGTCCAAAACATTACAGGAGGTAGGACCAAATGTGAGTTAGATAGCAAATATATTAGGATTATGTGAAGAGCCCATAGTTCCAATAGTGCCACCATCACTCACGCATGAAGATGATAGAAACATAGCAGTTGATACTCAAGAAGAAGAAAATAGCTTTGAGGAAGTCAAGAAGAAATTGAAGTTTGTCAATCTTGAGATTGCTCAACTTAAGAAAAGGGCAAGGAAACATGTAGTTGAAAAATCCAATTTCAAAAGAGTAAAAGCCATGTGGGAAGAAGGGAAAGTTCCAAAACCTGAATAGTTGGCACAGATGCTCAATACTTCACCTGGATTGTCCCTACCATTAAAGAGGCAAGATACATCAGATGGATTAATGACGGGCTTAGAACCAATATCAGAGTGATGAAAAGGAAAATTGAGGACCTGAAGATTCAACTAAGCCAATCTAGAGGACAACCTCGGTACAAATGAACTGGACAGTAAGTGATGGAGCCTTAACACAATTTTGATTAGGACATTACTTTTTGAAGTTGTTTATGGATGAATAATGTCAAATATATATGTGGCCTATTGGCATAAGGTGAATCTATGAAGAAATCCCAAGAAGGACAATATTTGAGAAAAAACTTTGTATTTTGATTCACACAACAATTTTGTAGCATGCTACAAAACTGTTGTAGGTGACAAGCAATGCAGACCAGTTTCGTAGCACGCTACAAAATTGCTGGAGATGTAGTTTTGTTTTTGGATTAATCTTCAAATGAAAAAGGGGCTATTTTTGAGAAGGATGCTACTGCAGATATGTAATAATATCATTTGAGAATGTTTAGACCCTAAGTAAAGATGAACTCAAGGAATGCAAGATATATGCAAGAATTAAGCCTTACGCTATGAAAATAACAATACATTTCATAGCTCATCCAATTTGTCTTCCTTCAGCCAACCTCAAGGAGTTTTGTTTTGGCACAAATGTAAGAGAAGGGTCCTATGATTAATTCAATATGTGTAATGTGACTAAAAGAGATAGTGTGGCCAGCAGAAACTTTGAAGAATATCCTTGAAGACCAAAGTAGCATTGCAGGAGACAGTTGCCTTGTTTTTAGGACAGTCAAAGGAGAGGTGATTGAGGGCCAACATGGAGGTTATAGTCATCACCAAAGTCGAAGTTAAGGAGGAGGAGCAGCTGTCAAAGATCAAATTTATTCCAAAGTCTAGGTTATTACTAGCATAATAAGGAGTTGTACTCCTAATTGTATTAGGACTCTAGGACTGTTAGTTAACTACCACTTGTAATTAATAGTTTGTTTAAAGTATGAATAGGTGTCAAGTCAAGTAAATTTGAATTCCCCTCATGTTGGAGGAAGGAATCCAAGATTGTAATGAACTCTATAAAGAGTAATAGGTGTAATCCACCAAGGGTTGGAAATTTTCAAAAGAAACAGTCATACTATGTCATTGTGGAAGACTGTGTTGTTTATGTTAATACAGAGATTTGGCTTTACTACTCAGGATTTAGAAGATATTTTTAATGTTTGATTTTCCTCATGGTTTCCTCCATTTACTCACTTGCAGTGGTATGAATGCATGTTACTTAGAATTCATTGATAATGCTCTAACTTCCTACATGTGTTTATAAGCTATGTTCCTTATATTTTTGTTCTATTTTTCTTATATATTAAAACTCTTGATGCCCTGACTTCCATGTTAAGCTAATCTTACTATGATACTAAAAACATACTCTGACTCCATAGCCCAATGGATGTTTATTGATCATGTTCAACCATTTATACTTTTTCACTTGTTTTTTTCATAGTGTTAGCTATCTAATCTTTAAACTAAAATCTTTAACCTAGTGAGACAGCCCTCTCAAGTTGAGGAGGCTAAGCCTCAGCCAAAATTTTGGTTTGAAATAGTTACTCAAAGTCTTCCTGATCAGCAGCCTATCAGGGTCTAGTTTTTTTATAACAGTGGTGATGCCTTCTTGGGGGATGACAGGAAGGCTAGAATCTTTGGTCGCGGAAAAGTAAAGTTGAAGTTGCAAGGTGGAAGGGTTAGAACACTTCTGGGTGTTCTGCATATTCCTGTATTAGCAAGAAATCTGATTTCTATAAGAAAGTTGGATAATGCAAGTGTAAAAATAGTGTTCGAGGAGGATACCTGCAAGATGGTTCAGGGGCACTGGTATTAATGCGGGGCGTTCAAATTGGAACTCTGTACAAGCTGCAAGGTAGCATCGTTGTTAATGAGTACAACAGTTCCGTGGTTCTTGAAAGTGGAGTAGAAAACCTAGTAGTCTCTGGAGAGAAGACCATGTTGTGGCATCAAAGGCTTGGACATATTGGAGAGAAGGGCCTTCGAATACTTCATGGTAAAGGTATGGTAGAAGGTATGAGTAATAGCTCTTTGGATTTTGATTTCTGTGAAAATTTTGTATATGGGAAGTCGAATTGGGTGAGTTTTCCCTCTGGTGGTAAGAGGGAAAAATGGATATTAGAGCTTGTGCACAGTGATGTGTTTGGACCTGTGAAGGTTCCATCACTAGGTAAGTGTGTGTACTATGTATCATTTATAGATGACTTCTCAAGGAATACATGGATATATTTCCTTAAGAACAAATCTGAAGTCTTTGACAGGATTAAATAATTTAAGGCTCTAGTGAAAAACCAGATAGAGAAGAAGATAATGGTGCTGAGGACAGATAACGGTGGAGAGTTTTGCAGTAAGGAATTTGAAGAATTCTGTAAGAAGTCTGGTATAGCACGACAGAAGACTACTCCATATACACCTCAGAAAAATGGAGTTGTAGAAAGAATGAATGAGACGTTAATGGAAAGGGAAAGAAGCATGCTCAGTGGTGCTGGGTTAGGACAAGAATTCTAGGTAGAGGCAGTGGAGACAGCGTGTTACCTGGTAAATAGATCACCTTCATTAGTGTTGGAGGATAAGAATCTACAAGAGGTATGGACTGGTAAGAAACCCTCTCTTTCACATCTGAGGGTATTTGGATGTGATGCATATGTACATGTTCCAAAGGAGAAAAGAACAATGTTGGATAGTAAATATGAAAAGTGCATCCTTATTGGGTATAAGTATGGTTTAAAGGCTTATATTCTTTGGAACCCAGTAACAAGGAAGGTTGTGTATAACCGAGGTGTTTTGTTCAGAGAGGTAAAAGATGTTATTAAACATGAAGTCTAACCAAAGGAACCTGACAAGATAGAGCTTGAGCTAAAGGATGAAGAATCAAACTCTACATCAGAGGAGGAATTAGAATATAAAGAGCCACAAACTCTGGGTGTGAGAAGATCATTTCGAGAAAAAAGGTAGCCAGAAAGGTACAGTCCATCTGCTTTCTGTTCAAATTTTTCTTTATCTATTGCTGATGATGATCCTATAACTGTGAAGGAAGCAGTAGATTCAGAGGATGGAAAACTCTGGAAAGAGGCCATGGTTGATGAAATGGCATCTTTGCACAAAAATGAGGCTTGGGATCTAGTGGAGTTGTCAGCTGGAAGGAAACCCATTAGCAGCAAATGGTTTTTCAAGAATAAGACAAATGCAGATGGAAAGGTGGAGAAATACAAAGCTTGGTTGGTAGCAAAAGGTTATTCCCAAGTGCCGGGAATTGATTTTGGTGATATTTTTTCTCCTGTTGCCAAGGTAATTTATATTAGATCACTTTTATTTGTTGCTACTGCTTTTTGATTTTTAGGTAGAACAGATGGATGTGAAGACAACATTTCTTCACGGGGATCTGGAAGAGGAGATCTACATGAAGCAACCTCAAGGCTTTGCGGGGTAGGGTAAGAAAGAACTAGTATGCAAGTTAAAGAAGTCTTTGTATGGGTTAAAACAATCACCAAGGATGTGGTATCAGAAATTTGATACATTTATACGGGGACTTGGCTTCACCAGAAGAAAAGCAAATCAATGTGTGTATTTTAAGTTAATTGGTGACTGTGTTATTTATCTGGTCTTGTATGTGGATGATATGTTGATGGTTGGAAATGAAAAAGAAATTATCCAGGATTTGAAGACCCATTTGTCCTCTAAATTTGACATGAAAGATCTTGGTGCTGCAAAGTATATTTTGGGCATGGAACTTAAAAGAGATCAGACAAAGAGGAAGCTCTGGTTAAACCAGAGGAAGTATGTTGAGACAATATTGCAGAGGTTTAATATGCAGGATAGTAAACCAGTGAAGATTCCTATTCCTATGGGTGTAAAGTTATCTGTTAAACAGTGTCCCAAGACACAAGAAGAGGAGGAGGACATGTCTCGTGTTCCATATGCAAGTGCAGTCAATAGCCTGATGTATGTGATGGTCTGTACTAGACCAGACATTACACATGCAATGGGAGTATTGTGCAGGTTTATGTCAAAATCAGGGAAGGAGCACTGGACAGTAATGAAGTGGGCTTTTAGGTATTTGCATGGCACTAGTGATTATGGTTTGTGCTACCAAGGAAGACCAGGATTAGACAGAGTGTTGGATATTCATGGCTTTGTCGATGCAAACTGGGCTAGAGATCTAGATCAGAGAAGATCTACAAGTGGGTATGTGTTTAACCTATTTAGAGGTGTAGTTAGTTGGATGAGTAAGAAACAATCTGTAGTGGCACTATCAACTATAGAGGCAAAATATGTGGCAACCACTCATGAAAGAAAGGAAGCAGTTTGGTTGCAGAGATTGTGTTCAAGTATGGGGTTAGTACAGGGAGCTATAAGGATAGACAATGACAACCAAAGTACAATTTTCTTGGCAAAGAATGCTGCATATCATTCAAAGACAAAGCACATTGATGTTCAGTATCACTTTGTGAGGGATATGATAGAAGGCAAAAAGGTGTTGCTGTTTAAGGTGGACACTTTGAAGAATACTGTAGATTCATTGAAACAATCTATGAGCTCTGAGAAGTTCGCTTGGTGTAGTGAAACCATGGGCGTTGCAGGGTTGGATAAATGACTAAGCTCTCTTATGGCCCCCTGTGGAAAGAAAACAACAAATGGGAGAATGTTTTTTTGTGTTATATTCTTTCAATGACTATCCCACGTAGTTAACCAGTGGGTTGGAGGGGGGGTAGACCCCCCCTTCGTTGTGTCGATTGTGTAGTGGGGGTGTGAGAGGGGGTTTGAGGGGTGCAGGTAACCCCATTCTATTGAGTTTGGGGTAGCACCCTGGAAAATTTTGGTTTTGGAACCTACGTTAGGTTGAGCAGACGCACCTATGGTTTTGTGCATGATTTTCGCACATGTTTCTAGATGCGATGGTTTTCGGTCCATGGTATTGGATGCGATGGTTTTCGGTCCATGTTATTGGATGCTTCGGCATGTATAAATATGTATTATAATATTGAAAGGAATATAATGAAAAATCAAGCTAATAGTCCCAGTTTTGAGATCCGGGGGAAAATATCTGTGTATATGTGTTTTATGTGTTATGCTCTCGCATTGTGTATTTTATGTGTTTTAGAATTCGTATGCAGGTAATTTCTATACGGGGTTAAAACCTAGTCGATCCTTATTGTTATATCAAATTCCTATAAGCGGATTGACCATCGTGTCACTCTTCCATTTTTAATAGGTTTACAAAACCACAAAACCACAGGGTATCCTGTTATATAGTGTCTGAATTTGTTAATAGCATAGATTACAACTAGAAACTCTTTCTCAGTCACGGTGTAATTCAATTTAGCAAGAGTTAATTTTTTGTTAAAGTAGCATATTGCATAAGGTTTCTTATCTTCCTCTTGGCCGAGAACTGCTCCAACAGCCATATCTGATGCATCAAATGAAATCTGGAATGGTAAATCCCAGTTCGGGCCCCGTAATCCTAGCACTGTTGATACTAGCCATTGTAATTCTTCAAAGGAAATGTCACATTTGTTAGTCCATATAAAATCGATATTTCTTGTCAAAGCATATAATGGTGTAGAAATTTGGGAGAAGTTCTTTATAAATCTTCCATAATATCCAGAATATCCCAAAAAACTACGTACCTCAGTTTGAGTGCAGGGGGTAGGTATTAAGAGGATTATCTAAATTTTTGTTGGATCTACCTGAATTCTAGCTGTTGAGATGAAATGACCTAGGATCAAGCCTTCGGTCATCATCATGTGACATTTATCATGGCTTAAGCATAGCCTACTAGCAATGCATCTTTTCAGGACTTTCTCCAGTGTCTGTAATGCCAGCTCGAAGTCATCTCCATAGGGTGTAAAATCGTCCATGTACACCTCGAGTCCCTCGTTTATCAAGTATGCAAAGATGCTGAGTATGGCTCTCTAGAATGTGGTAGGTGCATTGTACAGTTCTAAAGGTAATACCTTGTAAGAAAACGTCCCCCAGGGGCAGGTGAAGTTAGTCTTATCTTGGTCTTGATGGGCAATTTGGATTTGTTTGTAGCCACTAAAGCCATCTAAGAAAGAGAATAAATTTTTACCTGCCAATGTATCTAGAACCTGGTCAATGAACGGGAGGGGAGAATGTTTTTGTGTTGCTTTATTAAGCTCTTTATAATCGACACATATATGCCACTTCCCATTCTTCTTAGGAACCACAACTAATGGAGAAACCAATTTGTTATGAGATATAGGATAGATGAAATTTACATCTCACAGTTTCTGTAGTTCATCTTTAACAACATCCTTTAGGTGAGGGTTTAATCATCATTGAGGTTGTCGAATGGGTCTCGCATATTTCTTAGTATAGATGTGGTGCATACATAATTGGGGGTCAATCCCTTTCATATCCAGGTAATCACAAGCAAAAGAATATTTATATTTTCTAAGGAGTTTGATAAGCCTTTGTTGCTGGTCATCAATTAGGTTTTTGTTAATGTTTAGGACTTTCCCTAGCTCAATTTCAATGGGTTTGTTGTTATAAACAGTTGTTGTTGGTATTCTTTGGTCATTGATATATTTTATGGGATCTTCTTCAATTTCGTTATCCAGGGCTTCTTCAATCATGTGACATTTTAGATTAGATACAGCAGTTGGGTGGTTAATGTAAGTGTTAATAATGTCATCTTCTGTTTGATTCTTAAATTCAAGAGCATCTGCTACGGTTAGTGGTGATCAAATATTTTCAGTTAAATATGTTATAGGTTGTTTCCTAGTTTTTATTATAGTTAGGCTTGGTTGAGTTGGAGGATATAAAGCTAGGTTCTTCACATTAATTCCTCTTGCTATAGTCATACTGCCTGTTTGACAGCTTATATAAGCATCTGCGGTCACTAGCCAAGGTCTTCCTAATATGAGATGATGTCCATCTAGTTAGTTTCTAGGATTAATAATCAAGAAATCTACTAGGAATTCCCAAGAATTTACAGATACCATTACATCCTATAATGTCCCTTCTGGTTTGACAATTGGTCAGTCAACAAGTTCCAGCAAGATCATAGTTGGATCTAATGCTATGATGCCAAGTATCTGATAGGTTGTTGTTGTGAGAATATTAATGGCTGCCCCTAGATTGACCAATGCATTGGGAAATGAACATCCATTTATTTTTACTGTGACTATAGGGTTTCCTAGGTCCTCATATTTAACCGGTGTTTCTCTGCCTGATAATAAATCAGACAAAGTTCTGACAACATGGACAGTTGGTGTTCCTTTTATTTTCCTCGTAGGATTTTTAATACACAATTCCTTAATGGTTTTTGCATAGATTGGAATGTCTTGAATAGCCTGGAGGAGGGGTATTTTTACATAAAGATTTTTTAATTCTCCCAGGAGATCGAAGTCGGGATATTCGATTGGGCAAGGTATAATCAATATTTCTAGGAATGGTGGAGAAGGGGTAATAGTTTGTTCATGGCTTTTTAGTTTAATTATATTCTCCTTCTGAGGTGTGTGTTCTACAGGTGGTGGTTATTATATTTGTATATTTTTATCCTCCTCTGACTCAATTATTTGACTAGACCTCAATTTGAGTTCATTAAACTCTCTTAACTCAGTTTCCAGATCCAACCCTTCAATAATTTATACCAACTAGACTAGTCAATTATTGAGATTCAAGTTGGGCTGGGCTAGGAGCTGTGGTCATAGATTGGGTTGAGGATTCCACTTCAATGTGTAAGGTGCTGGTAGCGTAGGTTGAGGTAGGGGGATTGTTCCTACTAGCTGGTTTGTAGGTCTTTTCCAGCTTGACTGCCAGTTTTGGTTTTGTGAAGTGGAGGGGGGCCACTGAGATGGATATGGATTGTTCTGCCAGAATGGTGGAAAGTAAGAGGAATTTGGCCAACTATTGTTTGGATTTGATTGATTGAACCAAGGTGGCATAGGAAATTCTTATGGTGATCAATTAGGAAAAGGTGGTTGGTTTTGCCTTGTAGCTCATGTGTATTGCTGAGAATTATATTGTGAGGGCTAAAAGAATAAAGATGGGTCTGTAGGCATACCTGTTTGTCGTGCTTACCATTGGCGATGCTGATTTAATAGGTGGACTAGTTCTATTTCTTCCTCTACCTCTTTGAAGACCGCTTTTAATTCTGGGAGTGATGGGCAATTTTTTGTGGCATGTTCTTTAGTGCATATGGCACAAGTCTGTACCATATCTAGTGAACATTCTTTATGACTATGTTTCTTCCTGCATCGAGGACAAAAAATAACCAGGTTCTGTTCTACTTCAACCTGCTTCTGCTTGGCCTACATGATGTATAATTGTGTTGTCAAGATTCCTAGGATATACATTTTGAAATCTTCTGGTAGGTTTCTGATTTCAGTATGAGTAATGCATCTGCCAGAGATTTTACTATCTCTGGTGATCATATCACATTATGTTGGTTTCAGTCTTGTACTACCCCTCCAGCATCTGATACACAAATCGATAATGTTAGCATAGTTTTCTAGATAGATATCACCTTTACCCATAATATTTAATGTCTCTATCCACTAGTCTTGCATTCCCTTAATCAGCATGGTTTTTAGCATTATCAGGTAGAGGCAGATTTGTGTAGGGAGACCTTTGGAGGTTATATTGGGAACACTCCACATACTCTTCCAAAGTTTCACTAGGTCTTGCTACCATTTGGAATATCTCATCTTTTAGTTATCTAGATCTGCAATAATCCTAATATTTTTTAAGGAAAGTAGTTTTCATTTGATCCCAATCATTTATGGTGCCCCCACCCAATCCCATAAACCAATGTAGGCCTGCTCCCTTTAAAGTGAACGAAAACAACTTCAGTTTCTGGGGATCGACGGTGTAATCATAACCCCAACATAGGACATCAAATTCAAACAAGAACACATCCGGATCTTCTGAAGTGAGTCCATGAAAGCTAGGAATATTTTATAGAGGGATAGCTTTCATGGGGGCATTGACAACTGTGTCAAAAATAGGATACTGTAATGTAGAGGTCTGGGGTGCTTGTGGATTATTGGCCATTTCGGCAAAGATACGCTAGTACCCTTTTGGGATTTCTAGAACTAGAGAGTTATACCTAGGATGTCTAGAAGAGGTACAAATGATCCTAACAACACTCCCTTGATCTGGGATACTGGGTGTCCTCTGCTTAATTACTACCTGAAGGGATCTTGGTTCATCTGTTTCCCCTGTTTCTCCTCCTCCTTCACAAATGTTGTAAGAATTCCCTTCTTGTGAGGGAATTGGTCTTGAATTTTCAATATCTTGAAAACTCTGCTCAGTCCCTTCAGTTTTACTATGGACCTTGACATAGGCTATAGATGGTGAGCCTGTGGCCCGAAGGGAGATAGTAGGTTGTCTGGAAGCAATGGTTTGGTGACCTACTGATGGTTGAGATTCAGCTTTTCTTAATATGTCATCAATAAAAGTTGATCGTCCAAGGGTCACTAGTCCCTTAGATTTTTTAGATTTGGGATGTGGGATTGTATTGTTTTCTGGTCCTTTCTTCTTAGTCATTCATGCAAAAATTCAAATGTTTATTTATACCTTAAGTTCCTAGCAATTCTACTTGAAAGCGGGCGGGGGAGCAGGAATTTTACTTGCTCCGCACATAGGGTCCTACCTTCCATTTTTAATACCCAGTTCTCTCTCAGCATAAAAACATCGAACACCTACTTCACTTTTCTGTAATTGTGATGAAAAGCGTGTGAAGGACCAAGAACTTTACTTGCTCATTATGTAGGTTCTTACCTTTCGTTTTCAATACCCAATTCTTTCCCAACAACAATTTTCAGTATACATCACTCTTTGTAAAATGGCGACACTCTCCCTGGCAATAGCACCAAAATGTTAGCTAATAAAAGGTATCTTTCAAAACTACTAATTACCCCACATTAATCATCAACCTGAGAAAATCCTTTTATTCCAACAGTGTACACAATATGTGCATGCTGTAAATCCAGAGAGTAATGTTTCTTAAAATGAAGTATAGACCTTTGATACAAGAGAAAATAGATGCATCTAATAAACTCAAATTGCAATCATTAAAGGAAATATGACATCTAAGCTTCAAGACTCAATCCTCTACTGAAATCATAATCGAATCTCACACAAGCAATTCAATCAACAATAGCATTAGCCAAGAGCATAGTATCAATAACTCATCTCTTCTTAGCTGATTCAATCTAAATCATACTCAGTCTTTACGAAGTAATCAAAATGGAAATGATATCAATCTGAGAGTTCAATAGCGATAACCAAACTCTTATAGTCGATTAAATCAATACGATTCATTATTTGAATAATTTAATCTGAAATAAGTGTAAATCGAATCAAATGATAGTGTTGGAAAACATGTAAAGAAAATGCACTACCTCAATACAGGAAAGTGGTAAATAGCGAATAGGATAAACTCACAGAAAAGGGGAAATTTATCAAACCAATCAAACTTGTGAGAAATCAGAAATATATAACACAAGGAAGCAGTTTAATCCACTAGAGGTTGGGCCCATAGCCTCCAACGAACATTGTTGAGCTACTTCAGACAATACGAATGCACAACAACTCAATTATATATTAATCATTGAACTTAAGTAGCATTACAATATGGTCGCGGTCTCAAAGCACGTGTCCAGCCATGGATTGATGAGGCCTTCATCATCACAGCAAATATCAAAGGCAAGCTCACATAGATGCAAGGGCTGTACATGCTGAGGTAGGGATTTTCTCTTGACAAAGAAGCTTCAGAAGATGCATGCAGCAGGTCCAACAAACCGCAGAGCAGTGCGCTGCGCACCTCCGACTAGCGCAGGACTAGCTAGAGGGACTTTGTGCCAAGATCGTCGCACTGACAGAGTGACTCGAGGGTGAGTCATGATGTTTGTGTTGTGGGCTTGTTGGGTATGGAATCCCCCCCACAACATGTTTTGGGGCTGAAAACCCAAGTTTTGGTCAAAAGTTATTGTAAGACTCTACGAATTGCGGGCGCAGAGCACGAAGTGTATGTTGAGTCATGGGGTTATCTGCCCTAAGTTTTGTAAATGTAATTTCAGCCTACCCATGGTCTGTGGATCACAAGATTGTATAAATAAGAGCGAGGCTCTAAGTTGTAAGGAAATTAAATCAAATTAATAAATGGAAGACATGGAGATTGAATCATGAGGAATTGAGTCAAATCTGTAAAGTGTAAAGTCTTGGGTCGTAATAGTAGGAAGAGGCTCTGCAGCTGAGTGCACAGAGGCCTAGTAGAGTCTCTCGCTAAGTGTGCAGACCCCTGCTACTGAGTGCGTAGCGCAGAGTCGAGTCTGTAACCAAGAAAGAAGAATAATAAAAAGACATTTGATTCCAAATATTGTGTATCTTTTTTTTGTCTTACTTTCTATGCCTGTGTACTATCTTGTTTATCGTGCGCACTTCTATGAATGCTGAAAACTGTTAAGTATAATTGGGCTCATACAAATAAGTTAAAGTAATTAATTAATATCATATTAACAGTAAGGAATTTGGGTACTAGCACAGATCGCGCATCAAGCAGGGCTACGCGAAGGCAACATCGCAGGCTGCAAGGGACTAATACCTACACGTAGAGACATGCACGCAGGGTCAAACCGTGGACCACCCAAAATTATCAAAAATCTCTAGGGTGCGGAAACTTAGTTCTAGCACCCTCCCATACTACGTTAGGTGAGACCTCAGTTCGCACTCTACGGACTGTTGCCAAAAGGGCCAGTAGTATGGGATTTGTTTGGCTAAATCATCTCTGAACCTTGGTCAGGCCCATACAAGCCAATACATTGCACCTATGCATGTTAATTCGCATGGCCCTCCTTATCTTGTCATCTGGTTCGACCCTTCCCTATATTTTATAACATGCCTGCCCCCTTTCCCAGACCTCCCTCTATCTACTCCTCTTTCGGAGGCTTCGGACTCCTCTAAACCTACCCATTCCTATAATATACGATCCTTGGAATGAGCATCTTCCATGGACTCTTATGGTATCGGGATTATTTCCCCCCATTTGCCTCCTAAACCTACATGGGGTCATCATTCTTCACTTTCCAAGGCTATTCATCAAGCTAGAATTGATGTCACGGCAGGTCGACAACTTGCCATCGATCGGGTTCTTAGAGCACAGAACACCCTTGCATCCTCTCCCTCATGAAGTGGCTATCCTTTAACTGTCATGGGTTGGATAGCACCGGAAAAGAACTAGCATTCAAAAGACTCTTGGAAGCCTAGTGTGTGGATGTTATTATTCAACAGGAAACCCTAGGGCTTATTGATCATATTATTCCTGCATTGGAATCATTGGTACATGGATGGAATTTCCATGCTCTTTATGTGTGTGGGAGATCATGGGGCATTTCATTTGGGTATAACCCTAGATCGATTAGACTATCAAATATTTGGGGTGGGATTGGCTTCAGTGGGGCTAATCTTTTCTCATCCGACTTGGGCTTAGAGCTTCGATTGATTAATGTATATGTCCCTTGCCATAATACAACAATTTTCTGGGAACACCTTCTCAAATCAGCTCTTCTACAAGTCGATAACATCATTTTGGGTGGTGACCTAAATTTCTCCATTGGACACTCTGAATCTTGGGGTCACAATGCCCAGATTGATCCCTTATCTAATACTTTTGAGGCCCTTCTTGAGAATCACTGGTTCATTGACATTCCTATGATGCGCCTCCAACCTACTTGGAGGAACGGAAGGACTAGAGAGGCAATGCTAGATTGAAGGTTGGATCGATTTCTCATTAAGGAGAGACTCATTGGAAACATCCACAATTATAGACAGTGGCTAGGATCGGGGGGATTATCAAATCACTCTCCTATTTATCTCGAGATCAGTGGGTTAGATCATAAACCAAAATATCCTTTCAAATTCAATGTTAGTTGGCTAAAGGATCCTGACTACATTTGATTAATCTTTGATTATTAGAAGGCACATTCTCTTGGTTCGGGCCGATCTAGCTTGGAAGGTTTCTCTAACAATCTTCTTAATCTCAAATGATTAACTATGGGTTGGGCCCATAATAAGTGACTGCAGGATGACAACACCCTCCACACTATTGAGCTTGAGATTTCTAGTCTAGAGGATGAACATGGAAGGGGGTTCCTTTCTACTAATGCAAAGACTCATCTCATCACCTTAGAGACTGAACGGGGCAGAATATTAAAGGACATAGAGGAATCTTGGAGGCTTCAGAGCAGAGCAATCTGATTAAAAGAGGGACATGATAATACCAAAATTTACCATCAATTCGCCAATGGGAGTTGTGCAATCAACACCATTTGGTAGATGACAAATGAAGATGGCCAGAGAGTACACTCCTTTCATCACTCGGCCTCTCTTGGCTCATCTCACATCAGAAATCTTTATCGAGCTCCTTGTGAAGTTACATTGGCAGAAATCATAAGGGTGGTAGGCCTTTTTCCTCAGTTTGTGGAACATGAGGAATTTGTGGATCTTCTCAAGCTGGTTTCGATGGGGGAGCTGGAGAACACTCTCAAATGGTTCAAGAAGGAAAAAGGTCCTGATCTAGATGGCTGGTTGATTGACTTCTATCTAGCTTTCTTTGACATTTTGGGGGAGGATTTACTCCGTATCATTGAAGATTGTCATACCAATGGACACATGTATGAGGCCTTCAATTCCACCTTCATAGCTCTCATCCCGAAATCTGGCTACCTTGAATCCTTAATGATTTTTGACCTATCTCCCTCTGCAACTACATCTACAAAATTATTTCCAAGATCGTTACCAATCATATTAGACCCATACTCTCTGCTCACATCTCTCCTAAAAAATTTCCTTCCTTAATAATCGCCAGATACACGATGCCATTAGTATGGCCCAAGAAGTTCTATACTCCATCAAAACTAGAAATTGAAAGGAATTATCCTCAAAATTGATTTTGCAAAGGCATTTGATCACACTAGTTGGCTATATATGTGTATTCTTTTAAATCATTTGGGTTTCCCTCTGCATTTTTTCAATTGGATCATGTGCTTCATCACCAAGGTATCCTACAATGTTCTCATCAATGGATCCACATCCCCCTTTTTTCATGTTGAGAGGGGTCTTCAACAGGGTTGTCCCCTCTCTTCTCTCATGTTCCTACTCATAATGGAGGGCCTTAGTCGACTCATCTCCATAGATCACAAACTAGGGTGGCTTCAAGGCATCAAGATCACTAATAACTATATTTTATTGAATTTACTATTTGTAGATGATGTCTTAATATTTCTCAATGGAGGTATTGGGGACCTAATTGCCCTACATTCTGCTATGCTCCTATTTTGTACACCAACAGGACTGGAGTGCAGTGCCCGAAAGTCTACCATTACATCTTTTATATGCTCACATCATGAGATCCAATTTTCTCTTCATAGATTCCCTTATTCTCTTCTATCGTTGGAGGATGGTATAAAGTACGTTGGATTTAGACATAAGCCCCTTCACTACAGGATTGCAGATTGAACTTGGTTGGTTGCAAAGATTGAAGGAAGACTTAATATTTGGCATCATAAATACCTCTCCAAGGTTGGAAGACTGGTATTAATTAAATCTATTTTGGAAGCGACTCCAGTTTACTGGATGTCCATGGCCTGGATCCCAAAGGGCATACTCGCGCAAATACAACAACTATGTTGCATATTTTTATGGAAAGGGAGACAGGATGGTCATATATATGCATGGGTTCGTTGGGATTTGATAGCTCTCCCAAAGAAATGGGGAGGTTTGGGACTAAAAAATCTTGAATCTTTTTCCATTACATTAGCTGTCAAATTGGGTTGGCAGATCCTCACGACTCATAGCTTGTGGATAGAAGTTGTATATAATAAATACATATAGCCCCTTCGTACACTTGAATGGATCTGGCTTCCCTCTTGGAACAAGACAAGAATATCAACTATATGAAGAGCGGTATTAAATTCAATCCCATATGTTCATGACGAACTGATCTGGAGGATTAAATCGGGTTCCTCAATTCATGTGGGTATGGATCCATGGTCCGATAGTGGTAATTCCTTTAGACTTCCACCTGACTTGATCAAATTTTTATCTAATGCTGGTATCACATATCTTGATCATATTGCAGATCCAAGAAATACTAATATTTTTTTCTTGGGCTTGGAAATCAACAATACAACTTGGTATCCCATCCCTGACATATGGCACCAAGACTGGCTCAGTGATACAAATGGGAGTAGTCTACCTAGGCGGTAGAATGGCCCGTTTTCTGGCACCGGCCGGAAAATCCTCCGGCTCCGGCCACCGGACGATTCCTCCACCCTCCGCCACCCTCCCCTACGCGCGCCACCCTCCCTGACAATCCTGACATTCCGTGGATCCGATCGCAGCTGTATCCTGACAGATCGGGGAGGAGCTGACATGGAGCTGGAATGTCAGGAACGGAAAGTTATTGCGATCCCGCGGTTGCTCCCTCCGATTGTTATTCATCCGAAGTAATTTGTCTGAGTTTTGATGAGTGAAGGCGGGGTTTTGATGGCGAAAAGTTCAGATCTTTTCTTGACGGATAATCTTGAAGGGGTAGGTCTGTCACCGCTACCTCCCCCTGCTTCAGAGGAAGTACTAGGAGAAAACAGAGAATATGGAGCGGAACCAGCACCTGCTGTTATGAAGGCTGATGTTCCTTGGTGTTCCAGAAGGGGAGCCATGTCAGAAGAGGATCGAGTTTTGAAATCTGTTATGGGGAACAAATTGACTCCGGAAAAGTTTGATGTTCTCAAAGATCAAATTGCAAATTTGATGATTAACTCAGCAGACGTTCTGGTGAGAGTAACGTTCCTAATTTTTTACAAGGCAGTGATGGAACCAACATTTTTCCCAATCTACGTTGAGTTGTGCCAGTATCTAAGTACAGCGCTCCCTCAATTTCCACCTGAAGAACCGGATGGAAAACGAATAGCATTCAGGCGGATTCTTTTTAACACTTGCCAAAAAGTATTTGAAGGTGCAGATAATCTGCGAGCTGAAATCAAAGATTTCTCAGCCCCAGATCAAGAAGCCGAACGGCGTGACAAGGAAAAGATAGTAAAGCTTCGCAATCTGGGAAACATTAGGTTTATTGGGGAACTTTTCAAGCAGAAGGTGTTACCTGAAAAAATTGTTCATCATTGTACTCAGCAATTGTTAGGCACAAATGCGAATTGTTAGGCACAGATGCGAAGGTTGGTCCAACTGAAGAAAATGTGGAGGCTCCTTGCTTGCTTTTGAATACTGTGGGAAAACAGCTTGAAAAAAACCCCAAGAACCACAGTATCGTTGATTCTTGTTTTGCCTCACTGAAGCAGGTAAGTAGCAATCAATGTCTTCCATTTCAAACGAGATGCATGGTTGGGAAGGTTCTTGATTTGCGTGCTAATAACTGGATCCCTAGACATGAAGAGATGAAACCCAAAACTATATATGAGATCCATTCAGAAACTGGACAAAAGCTAGGTTTAAACCCCGGAAGAAAACACAGATGTAATATGTTTGCATGAAACAGTTTTGGTATTAGACGTGATGCAAGAGGTAGGAAGCAGTTAGGCAGATGTGAGAGTGTGGGCACAAAGCATGAAGAAGCGGTTAATTTAGTCTGGCGTGCGAAGGCTCGCAGGGAAGTGGACATTTTCAATTTTCGGCGTTTGCTTCAACTCTTGGCATCAGAGCCCATTTCTACACCAGGAAAACCCTATTTGATGGCGAAAAATTCAGATCCTTTCTTGCCCAATAATTGTGAAGGGGGGGTTCGATCACTAGTAATTGCCCCTGCTTCCAAGGAAATACTTGGCGAAAACAGAGAGACCAGCAACTACTCTTATGAAGGCTGGTGTTCCTTGGTCTAGCAGAAGGGAAGCCATGTCAGAAACGGATCGAATTTTAAAAACTGTTATGGCAATACCTGATGAGTTAACTCAGGAAAAGTTTGATGTTCTCAGAGATCAAGCTATAAATTTGATCGCGTCAGCAGACATTCTGATCAGATTAACATTTCTTATTTTTGACAGGGCAGTAATGGAACCAACAGTTTTCCCCTTTATTGCTGAGTTGTGCCTTTATCTAGGGCGGGAACTACCTCAATTTCCATCTGAAGAACCGGATGGTAAACTAGTAACATTCAGGCGGACTCTTCTTAACACTTGCCAAGAAGCGTTTGAAGGAGCAGATAATCTGCGAACTGAAATTAAAGAAATGGCAGCCCAAGATGAACGCCAAGAATGGGAGAGGATGGTTAAACTTCGCACTCTGGGAAACATCAGGTTTATTGGGGAGCTTTTCAAGCGCAAAATGGTACCTGAAAAAATTGTTCATCATATTATTCAGCATTTGTTGGGTGAGGATGCCAAAACTCCTCCAACCGAAGAAAATGTTGAGACACTTTGTTTGCTTTTCAATACTGTTGGAAAAGAACTTGAAGAAAACCCCAAATCGCGTAGTCTCATTGGATCCCTAGGGTGAAGAGATGAATTGATGGTTGGCAAAGTTCTTGGTGGAGTGAAAGCTTGTTGCAGAATTTAAAAACAGAGAATTGGGGTTACAGTGCAATGTTCTTGTGTATCTGTACTGCAATGTTATTGCGTGCGTGAATGCTCTTGAGTAATGAGAATCTATATTTCCTTTTTTGGGTGAAGTTAAGCTATTATATTAGAATCTACAAAACTGCACAAAACTGCATTGGTCCTGAGAGTAACTAAATGATATAAAACTTGGGTTTCTGGTACAGAAATACAACCCAGACAAGAAAGACACTAGATCAAATATGCATGGTATAGAAGTGCAGAGTTGGATCATGCTTGTCTCACACTTCCTCTCTCCTCATTAATACTAAGTAACCTCTGGAATGGAGGTGGCATGAGGTTGAACCGTTCTGCCTCTGCCGTTTCCTTTTCATGTTATTGCCTATGTAAATTCTATTTTGAGTAATAAAAACTTGTATTTTTTTAAGCTCTTATTGTTATAGGGTATAGAATCTAGCCTTTAGTGTTGTGTAATCAGTTTCATAGAAAACAGAGTTTTGACTGAGATATAAGCTTGTTTTTAGTAGTTGAGTCTGTTATTCCATCTGAAGAACCGGATGGAAAACCAATAGCATTCAGGCGGATTCTTCTTAACACTTGCCAAGAAGCATTTGAGGGTGCAGATCATCTGCGAGCTGAAATCAAAGGTTTGACAGCCCCACATCAACAAGCTGAGCGCCATGTAAAGGAGAGGATGTTAAAGCTTTGGACTCTTGAAACCGTTAGGATTGTTGGGGAGCTTTTCAAGCAGAAGATGGTACCTGAAAAAATTGTTCATCATATTATTCAGCACTTGTTGGGTCAGGATCCCAAAACTCCTCCAACTGAAGAAAATATTGAGTCACTTTGTTTGCTTTTCAATACTGTTGGAAAAGAGCTTGAAGAAAACCCCAAGTCACGTAAGATCATTGATTCTCATTTCGCCTCAATGAAGCAGTTAACTAACAATCAAGGTCTTGCATCTCAGCCGAGATTCATGGTTGGGAAAGTTCTTGATTTGCGCGCTAGTAACTGGATCCCTGGGGATGAAGAGATGAATTGATGGTTGGCAAAGTTCTTGGTGGAGTGAAAGCTTGTTGCAGAATTTAAAAACAGAGAATTGGGGTTACAGTGCAATGTTCTTGTGTATCTGTACTGCAATGTTATTGCGTGTGTGAATTCTCTTGAGTAATGAGAATCTGTATTTCCTTTTTTTGTAAAGTTAAGCTATTATATTAGAATCTACAAAACTGCAT
>APFE030359035.1:44197-74389 GCA_000404065.3 Pinus taeda
AAGAATACATCAGTTAACTCAGTTTCATGTCAGTGCATGTTCAGTTCAGCAGGGACAGGTGTTAGAGATCAGATTGCTATCAGTTGTGACTATAGTTGTGCATGACGATTTGCACAATCAATGGGATTGAGTTATGCCAATGAGAATTGGCCAATACCAAGTGATTATAGCCTCTACTCACGTGATTCCAAGTGTGAGTGATTCTTTTGAGGTAAATATGAGTTTGGTTCAACCATTCTCATCCATTCTTGAGCAGGTATTGAGCAGTGGAGACAGGCAAGCAGTGGAATAGATTTGGAGATCAGATCTGAGCTGTATTGTGTGTAACAGGTGGAGATAGTGCTGGATACTTGTGAGAAGTATTGACTATTGTAATGTTACATGTTCTCAATCATTAATATACAGATAGTGTGGGGTTTTCAGCTGTAAGCTTTCCCCGGGTTACATACTGTGTTAATGTGTGCATGCTCTTGATGTTTTATTGTTATTGATGTTGCTATATTGATGATCAATGTACAGGAGCTTATGTATTGTGTATGTATTCCGCAATAGTACATGATCGGGATAATCTCCATTGAATATGTGTTTATTATTCAAAATTTCTACATCGTCCAAGCTTATAGGGTCTTTGTCCAAGCTTATAGGCTTGAGCCTCAGTTGCAACTTGGTGGTTGGATGAGGCGTCTGTGGTTTCTTTTTTAACACTTGGAGATCCCTCACCACTGGCCATATTATTTTTGAACAATCCATAATGAGGCGAATCCTAAGTGACAAAATGTCGATGGTGTACCGACTTCACATACACCGTGAATTTGTCTGTGAGCATGTCAATATTTTCTTCCAGAGCCTTGTTGTTCTCAAATTGTTCCTGAAGAGCAAGCCCTAAGATAGTTGTCAACTGCCACGATAGTTCAATAGTGTGACTGTAGAGATTTTCCCTGGCCTTGGTAAGGCCCAAGTTAGGAATCCATTCGAATTCCTCGTCCACATATTCTATGGTCACTCTATGTCTGATGTTGCAAACTTGAGTTTCCAAGTTGTTGATTCTCGACTGGGTTGTTAGGTTAACCGAGATGGAATAATTGAGTGCAAGGCATCTCGCTGAGGCCTCCACTCTGGTTCTTGGTGACATGCTTGTGTTATCCCACCTGGATGAATTACGGCCCCGACCACAACTGCGCTGGGGAGCAGTGCTAGAGCCACGTTGTTGGCTTATTGGGGCCTGATCTGAATTTGAAACTACTTGTAAATGCTTAGCAAGGTATTCAATTCAGTAAACATACATGTGTAAGAGGTGTATGTATTTTCTTCTGTTTATGTGTTTTAACTTGATTTGTTTCAGCTGATATTAACCATATATATCAGACATATAAGGCAGCAAATAAACATCACACATAACAACAAATTAAATATGGAGTTCACCCTAATCTCGTGGGTTACGTCTCCTGTGAGCTCTAGTCAACTAGACTTGGCTCTTTGGGATTATGGCTTGAATTCTTTTACAAGTTCTACACTCAACTCCAAAAGGTTACTGACTGAACCTATGGGTTTAGAAAAACCATATGCATCCCTGTCATGGCTGTCAACTTTGTGCAGGTAGATCTAGGCTCCCTTGGACTTGATTCCTTCAGTAGGTGCACTAAGCTTCCCTGAGCTTCTTAATGGCACAAAATCCTTCAGAATGATTCAAATGTCTCTGAAACCTCTGCTACTATCTCCAGCACATATCTAACATAAACAAATTATTGTTCATTTTCTCAAAATGAGCACTGCATCCCCAATCTAGGCCTTCTCCCATGGATGGCCCTAGGCTGCCTGAAACTTCTCTTCAGCATCTCGGCCTTTAGAAGTCTCCAAATGATTCTGAAAACACCTTGATTGGATTTAGAAGGTTCCTTATAGTAGAAATAGGCTTTTTTTTCACCTCAAACAGATGAACCTAGCCCAGCACAGCTCAATCACTGAAATGGCCCTAATGGCCCTGAAAGCTTCCCTGAAGCTAAACAATGAGAAGAATGCCTCAACAGGAAAAACGAACTATAGAAATGGATTCAGAACACTGAAATACTTCAAGAATGACCTTCGTTCCACATTCAATGGCTGCACACATCCCAATGCAGCTCCCCAAACTGATTTGGCCCTAGTGGCTCCTGGAACTTCCACGAAGCAAAAGCACCTACAAATGACCTCAGATGACTGTGAAACCTGTGCCAATGGCTTCAGAAGGTTCAAGAGACCCAAAATCAAAAAACAAATTCGTCCAAAAAGGATTTTCCTAGCCAAAGTTATAGCTCATTAAAGTTTCTCCAGTTTGCCCTAGAAAAGGTCCAGTTAAAACTAGCTAACTGCCAGATAACCCTGACAAATAGGCAATTCCGCCATTTTTGGAGCACTCCGCTAAAAACTCCGCCATAAAGACCGTGACTACCAGCTAACTGTTAGTGGCTTTCAATGCGCATGTGAACGTTCCCAGCGGTTTTGGGTTAACCTCGGAGTTTGAGCCGAACTTTTGGTTGAACTGTTTGTTTACTGTTGATTTCCGCATATATGTGACCAAGCACTAACTTTAACATTAAAGTTTTTGGTTATGTATTAACCACCAACGAAGGTGTTAAGCCCTTGGTTCGAAGGCTATGGTCTCATGAGCGGGGCTGGCCCTTAAAAGCTGGCCCCCTTTGGAACTGCCTTAAACATTGTTTTTACTTCATATATGCTTTGTCCCACCATCCTTTCACATCCTTGTGCGTTGGTGCATTGGTAAGGCTGAGCGCTGATATATCATAGGTCGTGCGTTCAAACCACATATGACCAAATTTTAACGTAGCCAACTTTGTTCATACTTGGGGCCACGTGGCTGCCTCTAGGCTTGCCACGTGGTGGCCTGCCATTGGTCACCCCACAAAGAATATTTTTAAGAATATTCTTTTTTTAATTTTTTTGAAAAAAATAAAAAATTAAGAGTCATTGGGCGATTTTGTTTTTGGCACAACTTATGCAAACGGAGACCGTTTTTCAAACCGTTTATTCCGCCAGAATCAGGAAGACGAGCTATATCCAGTCGTTTAGGTTCAAACCAGTTCTAAGCACTTTCATTTTTGACCATTTTACGACACTTGGTCCTGAGCTCCTGATTAGGGCTTGACCTAGGTTCGAAAGAGTTATTAGCCAAACAAATCCCATGCTACCGGCCCTTTCGGTAATAGTCCATGGAGCATGGACTGAAGTCTCACCCAAGGTAGCAGGGGAGGGTGCTGGAACCATGTTTCTGCACCCTAGGGATGTCTTGATGAGAATTTGGAAGGTCCACGAATCATTCTACAGCTTCGCGCCACTCTGCGCTGCTGTCAGGCCTCCGCATAGATCCGCAACAAGGAACTTCTGTAGCACTTATTATTAATGAGTTTATTTTAGATCAGATCTACTTCTTATGGTCTTTAAGCAAACATTAACCGATATAACTAGTGCGCATATTCATACACCTTACAGATTTGCATAAACCCAAAACATAAACATAAACGTATAGATCATAAACGATGCATGAACTAGAATAATAACAGATCCATAATCTTTCAGAACCACTTATCTTTATTAATATCTCCAATTCAGTACATTCCACTTCCTGCCCTGCGCACATAGTTGCAGGGGTCCGCGCACACAACTACGGACTCTACCAGGCCTCTGTGCACACAGCTACGGAGCCTCTATCTCCTACTACAACCCAAAACTCAGACTTACAAACTCAGAGCTACTATTTCCTTCTCAAACCTATAACACATCAGATCTGCCAACAAGCTCCCTCCTACCCTTAGAGCCTCACTCTATTTATACATTCCCATGGTCCGTGGACCATGGGCAAGCTGAATCACTTTCTATCATTTTACATTATTTTCGGGTGGACAACCCTTTGACTCGACCCATTACATTTTGCGCTTCGTTCACTTCGCGGAACTTTTACCATATCATTACCCTAAATTACGGGCTTTACACCCCAAAACCGTTACACGGGGCCTCCGCTACCCAATAGGCCCCCAACACAATCATCATGACTCGTCCTGAGTCACTCGTCAGTGCGGCGATACGCGCTGCCAAGGCTTCGCGGTCCACCATCCCTCTAAGTGACGCACTACTTCCTGCTGTTCCTTCTTTATCTCCTACAGTTCTTATTCAAGCTCCTGCTCCATTGCCTCTACTACTTCGCACAACCGATGATCCTCATTCTGCTCTACTCGGTTAACATAGACCACCCCCTCATAGGATTTTAGCTTAACCTAGGGTGCCGCATAAGGGAACTCTTCGCACCATAGCAGCGAATCTCCAATTTCTGGTCTACTATATGCACTGTCTGCTGCCGCTTGTGTTGTATTTTTGCAAGAAAGATGTTGTTGTCTGCGAGATCCCAATCTTCAAAGTACATCAGAGACAAATTCTTAACTACAATTCCATCATTTGTCTCCATATTCACCATCTTTCCCTTATCTTTTATGGGTCGCCGACCAACCCATGGGTTAGGCAGCGGCATCGGGACCAGCTCTGCTTCGTGTCTAAGAATTTTCGGTACATCCCCTACCATCGGTGCTGAACTCTGCACAGCGCCCGCGGCTGTCGACACCACACTATCCAAAAGGTCCTGCATCTCTATTGGCCATATTACAATCCCCGAGCTTACTCCCTTAGTGTCAATGATCAACAGTGCCATACCAGTGGAAAGGCAAAATAGCTTACTCCTCTCGAAGCCACAGATTGTTTGGTGGATGCCCCCTTGTGATTTATAAGCATTTCGAAATTCAAATTCAGGTGTTCCCTCCTTTTCTGGAGTCTTAATGTTAAGTCTGCGGTAGATCATTCTGAATTTGGCTCATACTTTGTATCTTAATTTCCCGTCGCCCTCTCCTTTTCGCCTTAACTCAAACATCTTGTCATAAATAGTGACGACAACTGTCGCTTCCTAGTTTAGCCACGCAGCATCACATCCCCTTTTGTGCAACCGCGACCCTTTTTCCCTAACGATTCTACGTGCACCCTTGTTATCGTGCAGCTTCCTCACAGACTGCTTTATCATCTCGCACTCTCTTTCAACTGTCTAGAGTAGTGAGACTATACGTCAGGTGGTTAGTCAGGCGGTTAGCCCACCTGTGTCGAGCTTCAGTCGACTACCATTTACTCTGCCTGAGAAGGGTTCTCCATTAAGCTTGGCAAGCTGGACCGCGCCTCCATCTGTGACTTCTTTGACTACATAGGGTCCCAACCAATGCATTCAGAGCTTTCCAGGCAATTTTTCGAACTTGTTGTCATATAGTAATACTAGATTATTCTCTTTGAATGTGCACATCTTTATATGGCGATCATGCCAAGCTTTTTCCCGATGCTTCTGTACCTGCTAATGGAACCCTGCCAAAAATCGTTCCTCCTCAAGTTCTTCCACTTGTGCGATCCTCTCTTCCAATGCTCCATAGTCTGTCATGCCTGTCGTCGCTGCAATTCGCAAACTAGGTACAATGTATTCCATTGGCATAACATCTTCCTTGCCATAGACTAATTGGAATGGTGGCTGGCCTGTCAACTTCTTGCACGTTGTCCGATATGCCCATAACACAGCAGGTATTCGCAGATCCCAATCGTTGCACTTTGCATTACATACCTTTGTCAACACAGTCTCCAAGATCTTGTTAAAGGCTTCAACGGTCCCATTTGCTTGCAGATGGTATGGCGTACTCTGTTGAGATATATCTAGAACTCCTCCGTGAGCGCGCTGATAGTCTAATTCAGGAAGTGCATTCCACGGTCGCTCGTTAGAATTTTTGGACATCCAAACCATGTTAACACATTCTCGAACAACAATTTCGCAGTTGTAGTGGTCGTGCAGTCCTTAATCGACTATGCTTCCCCCCATCGGGTCAAGTATTATGTCGCAGTGATGATATAACGCGCACCCGTCTTTCCTTGAGGTGTGATGGGCCCCACAAAGTTGATCGCCCATTTTTCAAATGGTTGCAGCGTCATCTATGGCTTCAGCGGCATTTCATCCCTCCTCGATGGTTTCTCGGTCTGTTGACATACGTCGCAGGCCCGTTAGTACGCTTTTGAGTCTTGATTTAGAGTTGGCCACCATAATCTAGCGCGAAGAATCTTCTGCGTTGTGGTACATCCCAAATAATGTCCTCCTACAACTCCCCCATGTGCTTTGGCAAGGATCTATCCTCGCTCAAATTCTGGTACATATTTGTGTAATATTTCATTGTTGCCCATTTTGTAGAGGTGCCTTGCAATAACAGTAAAGTCTGTTGCGTGTATCACCAGTTCTTTCTTCTACTAAACAGAATACCCCTGCGGTGCAGTTCCTATGGTTAAGAAGTGGATTATATCCTCAAAGTGGCCATCCGCAACGGGTACTGCGTAGAGTTGTGCATCCGGTAGTCCTTCCTCTAAGTTCGTGGGCCCTTCACCATTCTCCATTCGGGATAGGTGATCTGGGCCTGTGTTTAGACGTCCCAGCTTTACGATGACTTCAAAATCATATTCCTGGAACAATAACAACCATTTAAAAATGCGCCCCCCCAACACAGGCTTATTAAGTAGGTATTTTAATGTGAAATGATCAGTATACATCTTAATGTGTCCCCCGAGTAGATAGTGGCGGTATTTCTGGAGCGCGTATACCATCGCCAACCCCTCACGCTCAGTAGTGGAGTAGGTTTTTTTAGCTTTGGACAATCATCGACTTGCGAACGCGATCAAGTGATCAATTCCTTCCGCTCCTTCCTGTGTGAGTACCACACCCAGTGCGATACATGACGCATCAACATGCACGTGAAATACGATGTCCCATTTTGGAAAGACCAATACGGGAGATGATGCCATCTTTTCCTTGAGAATTTCCAGAATTCCAACAATAAGTAACATCCTTTTACAATAACTGTTCCATCGAGGCCGTGATCTACATGTAGCTCTTTATGAACTTCCGATAGTAACCAGTGTGTCCTAGCATGGCATGCAGATGTTTGACACTTCGCAGCGCTTGCAGATTGAGTATGACAGCAATCTTTGCTGAGTCTACCATCAGGCCTTGCCTATAGACCACATGGCCGAGCAAGTTCCTGAAGGGGACGAGAAAAGTACACTTCTTTAGATTTAGCACAATCTGGTGCCGTCAGCAAGTATCCAGCATTAACCGTAAGCTTGCGATATGTTTCTTGACTAGCCCAAAGACGGTCCAATCATTGAGATATACTTCCAAAAACTTGTGTATAAATTCCTTGAATGCAGTTACCACAACGCACGAGAATATCACCAGTGCGTTCTTCAGTCCAAAGGGCATCATAGTGTACTAAACACAACCCCATTCGGTTGCGAAAGTTGTTTTACTCCTATCCTCCGGCGCAATCTTGATCTGATGGTACCACGAGAAACTGTCCGTGAAGGAGTATGCTTCCTGTCCACCAACATTTTCCAGTACCTCGTCTATAAATGGTGTTAGGAATGGATCGTTAACACATGCATCGTTGAGCTTCCTGAGATCCACACAAATGCGAATTTATCCCTTCTATTTTTTCTCCTGTACAACCATCGGACTTACCCAGTCGGATTCCTCCACTGGTTCAATTATCCCTGTTGCAAGCATTTTATCTAAATCTTCGCGGACCTTTGCTTTGTATTTTGGATTCAACCGATAAGGCCACTGCTTGACTGGCTTCGTGTCTGGCTTCAGAGTTATCTTCATCATTCCTAGGTCACCGAGGATCCCTTTTAACTCCATGATTTTTGTCGAGAATAAAACTTGATATTCTCGAAGTAACTCGACGACTTTCTCCACCGTGGCATCATCCCAATAGTCCCTAAGCATTGCATACTTCGGCTCCTCCTCTATGCCAATGTTCACTTATTTTTTTTTTAGCAGTGCGGTGATGTCGTGGTCCTCGATCGCTGGTCCGCGAACCTCACGACTCCCCTCCGTTTCCAGAATATTGATGTTTCTGGGGTCATCCTCATCATCTTCTACATGCACATTGTAACATTCTAGGTCCTGGCTCAACTGATGTGACCATTCTGGTTGTGTTATTTCTTCTAGTTCCAGTGGTATTCTGAAAATAGTGGCTTTCACAGCTTGCAATGCATCGTCAACGGTATCCCTCCATTGATCTTCAAATAAGAACGTTAATAAAAACCCTTCACGCAAGATATCCCACTCACCTATACCATGTCAAAGCTTTGTCTCAGTATACCAATTCCTTGGGATGACATCCAGGGTATGATAAAATAAGTGTACCCACTCTGGCTGGGGCTCTTCTCCATAGGCTTTGGTCCACCTTGTGAGGTGCATGCGCAGGTCATCATGTCCATCGTATTTCTCGGTCATTCTTAGTTCCGGCTTCCCAAACCTTATCTGTATCATTCTCCTACATCTGCGCCAGTTTTCAAAGGTTCCTTCATGTGTTCCCCACCACCGCATTGGCGTCAACGCCCATTTTAATGCATCGAACCACTGGTGCTCTGGTACCGCGTTCTCAAACTTGGTCAGGAATACGTCTACCTCTGTCAGCCCATAGTACATCAACAGCTCTCGATCCTGAGCTTTTACACAATACAACGACCTAGTCATCATATTACAGTTTAATGTTGTTGCTCCGTTCAACCGATTATGCCACCATTCATCATCTTCATCCGAGTCTAAATTGCAGGGCTCTGCGTGTTCCCACAATATCCTTCCTTCTGCTGTCGGATTTAGCCAATCCTGATCTCGCATGGTTATCTTGTAGATATGATCCAAGTCTTTATCACTCTCATCGCTGCATACGGGTTCCGTGTAGCGTGCTCCCTTAGCCGGGTCTAGCGGAACGACTATGCATAGGGACTTCTTTTCAAATATCATCTCCTAGTTCTTTAAATTGATGATTGCATTCATATCTGTGGCCCATTCTATCCCTAATAACGCAGTGTAAGGGCTACTGTCATCCACAACTTCTATTACCTCAAAGTCCATTTGTGTGCTCGCGCCTTCTATATCTACTGTGATTCCTTGCAGTCTCCCCATGGGCAAGATCTTTTGTTGGTTTTCCATCCATAATTGAATAGGAGACCACTACAATGTGGGCTTGCCCATGCGTTCCCATGTCTGTTTAGGTAGTATGTTTGCATCCGAGCCTAAGTCCAAAATGATCTGATCCATCTCATAATCGCCAATCTGCACTGTTAATCGCATTTCTCTACCAGTGCGAAAAGCATGCTTTTCTAGTTTTCAGATTACGTGAGGTTCACCTGAGCCTACGCATCTAGTTATCAGCTCTTGCAATCCTTTGACTTCCTTATTGTCGCGTAGTAACTCCATGCATGTCTGTAAAAAGGTAGTTAGCATTGAGGGACCTATTTCCAGCTCAGGTCGATCCTTACTACCTGGAGTAGAGACCTCTACGAAGCTCTTCCTAGCTTCCAGACATGTCTCCTTGCGAACTCCTGTGTCTTCCTTGGTTAGTTTCCCCTTATCCTCTCCTATGGCCGTGCCACTTCTGAGCATCATATTTGTGGAGTACTAGAGAAGGTATGTTTTTGGTAATTATTTCAGCATCTTTTCATTAGAACTTACAAACCTTTTGCATCATGAACTAAGAAAACGATAAGGAATTGTAATAAAACATGTGAGATTAATATGCAAGACGAAAACACTGACAATTGTCATTTCCTTATGCAGGAAGAAGGAAAAATGAGAAACTGCCGTTCCAAAGGAAAGGACAAGGACGCGTTAACCGCTGTCCCTTTGACGGGAGATCATATGCAAAAAAGGCAAAGCAAATCAAAGCGAATCAACCCTGGAAAGGAAGTGGAAATATCGGCTCGGCGCAGGAAAGAAAAGAAATGACTGAGGACTAACGGTTCGGCGAATCCCTCGGGATCCTTGATCCTGAGGGATCGCTGCTTTAACTAATTCTGCACTTAGACATCTCCACCTTCACCATTATAAAAGGGGCAACACTGTTAGCTCGAGGGGAGAATTTGTTATGTTTTATGTAATTTCCTTTAAGATCAAAACTTTGATCATTGAGTCTTGTTAAGAACTGATCTATTGTAATTCCGCTTTATGCATTAACACAGACTTAGTTATTATTTCATCTTTGAGTCTGGAATAACTTCAAGTGGTGTACCCCCAGAGGCTAAGGGCCCGGCCCTGGAGGACACTTGCTCCTGTACTATTACGTTTGGTTTATGCGTGGTTTTCTTATCGACGTTATTTGGTAATCTGATGTGTTTTGAAAGTTTACATCACATGCTCTGTTATGTTAATTTATTAAGGTTTCTGAGGACAGAACTATTATATTGACTCTACATCATATCACTGTTCTTTTAGGTGTTGATATAATATTGTTAGTCTTTACAGAATACTGTTGCTGTGTAATTACAGATCCTTTGTGCTATGTGTATGTATGGTTTTCAAGCGTTGTTCTATAATTCATCATTAATCAGTGCTGTTCCATTTTGGTGTGTTATTCAATCCGCCTTTAAGAGTGAAGGATTGCCGTTTGATTCCTGTAGATTATGATTAGTGCATTTGATCTTATAGACTAAGGTGTTACTGCTTGTTAGACTTAGTTGCTGTTCTATTTCTTAACTGCTGTTCCATTTCAGGTTTTCTGTTCTATTTCTTAACTGTTGTTCCATTTCAGGTTTGCTGTTCTATTTCTTAACTGTTGTTCCATTTCAGGTCTGCTGTTTCATTTCCTGTCATTTGTTATTTTGGTATGAAGAATGATATCAGGGTGTAGTGAGCATTGACATCTACTGTCCAGCTCCCAGATCCACGATCTGTTCTCTGGTTTCCTTTTCCATCAGTTTACAAAGGGATGGGTTATTGCTACCGAACCCTTGACTGATAAATTGCTTAGTTTTCTGAATGTGTGGTTTAATCTCTTGACGTAGTTAGTTGTAATCAAGCATCCGTTTACTCTTGTATTTTCAAACACTGTGCTACTAACATTACTTTGACAAATGATAGCCTTAGACTGAGACACTCTTTGAAATAACAAAACGTTCCCGGATTCACATATTAATGTGAGGTAATTAGAGGTGAAAGAGACCCTTTTTATAGCTCCAAATTTTGGCGTCGTTGCTGGGGAAAGAGTGTAGCCATTTGTTCTTTTTCAGAATAGTGTACGAACCTACTAGGGAAGAATTGGGTTTTGAAAATGGAAGGTAAGAACCTACGTGTGGAGCATGTAACAACCCTGCTCCTCTGCCCGCTTTCCTGCAGACTTGTTGCTGTTTTGTTTGGGTAAAATCTAGTAGTTAATTTGTGTGCATGACTAAGCAGAAAAAGCCAGAAAAGAATTCCAAACCTCTACCTAAGCCAGAAAAAGCTAAGGGGCTGGTGACCCTTGGCCGACCAACCTTCATAGATGAAATCTTCAAGAAAGCAGAATCTCAGCCCTCAGTAGGACCCAGAAAAGTTATTTCTAAACAACCTACTAATTCCCTTTAGGCCACAGGATCACCATTTGTAGCCTTTGCTGAGGTGCATACTCAAACTGAAGAGCAGGACTTTCAAGAAATCGAAAATTCTACTCCAGAACTATTGTAGGAAGGGAATTTCAGTGAAGGAGGAGGAGAGATAGGGGAAACTGAGGAACCGAGATCCCCTCTTGAGACAACCTAGCCATTGAACAACCCAGACAAGGGAAGTGCTACAAAAATCATTTTTGAAGAAACTCAATCTCCTCAGACATTAGGCACTCTCATTATCCCAGATAGAGGAAGTGCTATTAAAACTATTCCTGTTAAAGCCATTCCCCCCTCAACCTAGGAATACCCTCCTAGATATCCCAGAAGGTTATTGGCATATATTCGACCAAATGGCTCAAAACCAGCCAAACACCCAAACCTCTACATTACAATACCCCATAGTGGATTCTGCAGCAAATGCGCCTATGAAAGTAATCCCTCTTCAACATATCCCTACATTCCACGGTCTTACATCAGAAGACCCGGATGCATTTTTATTTGAATTCGATGTATTGTGTAGGGGATATGATTACACCATCGACCCCCAGAAACTGAAACTGTTTCCCTCTACATTAAAAGGGGGTGCTTTAAGATGGTTTATGAGATTAGGTGGCGGGGTTATAAATAACTGGGATCAAATGAAAGAATCTTTTCTAAAAAAATATCAGGACTATTGCAGGTCTAGAGAACTGACGAAATATTCCAGATGATAGCTAGACCAAAGGAAACATTAGAGGAGTATGTGGAACGTTTTCAGTATAATCTACAAAGATCTCCTTATGCATCACTGCCTTTACCTGATAATGTGTTAAAAACAACATTAATAAGGGGCATGAAGGAACAATGGATTGAAACATTAAACATTATGGGAAAAGGACATATTTATCAAGAAAATTTTGCTGACATTATTGATTTATGTATCAGGAGCTCGAGAGGTAGCACAAGAGTAAAATCAGCAGAACATGATCGGTTTGTAAGAGATAATAAAATTTCGACAGAAGGAGTAACACGTGTAGAAATTGGAAATTTATTGGAAAATTTTAAAACCGATATACTAGGGACACTAACTACACAACTTGATATTATGCACGCCAAATAGAAGCAAATGGAGGCAGAACAGAATTTGGCAATCTTCTGTCCCTGATGCAGGAAAAAGCATAGCCATAAGGAGTGTCCACTAGATGTAGTCCAAACATGCGCCATCTGCACAAAAGATCACCTTACGGAAAGTTGTCCCTCACTTCCTGGATTAAAAGTAGTATATAAAGAAGCAAAAGAAGAGCCAGAATCGATGTATTTCCTCAACCAGCGCCGTCAGTGGCAGCCACGACAATATGGTATGTTTCCAGACCCAACTTCTTCTTTTCAGCCTCCGCAGTATAATGCTCAAGAATATAATATGTGGAAAAGTCAATTTCAACCCCCATTTCCAAACTGGTCACCACAGTCATTTCCTTCCTCAACCCCGTGGCTGAATCAGGCAAACCAACCAGGTTGGCCAAGTCCTCCTTATACCCCACCATATTGGCAAAGTAATGCTACCCACCACAATGGACTCCCCCTACTTCACAAATTTCAATCTGGCAGACAAACTGGCAGAGACCAATGCATCAGTCAGTAGGAACCATTCTACTCCCTCAACCTACACTACCAGCCTTACAAAAAAATCCCCAGTCTAATCTGAGACCGCAACTCCTAGCCCAACCCAACCCCAATCCAAATAACAGACCAGTCCAATCTATCCAAATCATAGAAACACCAGAAATAGAAGCCGATTTGAAGGAGTGTAATGATCTTCAGTTAAGATCTGGGCGTATTATTGAAACCGAGGGAGATAAGACAGTTCAGGTTGAAAATCAGTTACCCAGAGAACATCTGTCACAAGAAGAGGATGTGAATAAACAACAAACTCATAATCAAGAAACCACATCCTCTCCCCCGTTCCCAGAACAATTAGTCATACCTCGACCTATACAATATCCTGATTTTGACATTCTGGGAGAATTACAAAATTTGTACATAAAAATTCCATTCCTCCAAGCCATTCAAGACATCCCGATATACGCAAAAACTATCTAAGAATTGTGTATAAAGAAACCAAGGAGGAATATAACAAATAGTTCAAGAGTTGAAGTAGTCGGCACTCTATCTGACTTATTATCAGGAAAAGAAACACCCATTAAATACGAAGACTCAGGAAATCCAATAGTAACTGTGCAAATTTATGGTCAGACCCTTTCCAATGCCTTAGTTGATCTAGGAGTTGCAATCAATATCTTGACAACCACTACTTGCCAAAAGCTAGGCATTACATCTATAGAACCCACCTCTACCTTGTTAGAATTGGCTGACCGATCTGTGGTTAGGCCAGAGGGCACACTACATGATGTCATGGTCTCCGTTGACTCCTAGGAATATCCAACCGATTTTCCGATAATAAATCCCAAAACCTGACTTGATGGACATCCATTGATTTTAGGTATACCTTGGCTTGCCACTGCCGATGCCTATATTGGGTGTCGGCAAGGAAATATGATCATAACTAGAGGAACAGATAACAAGAACTTAGTTCTATATCCTCCAGCGCAGCCAAGTGTCACAATAGTCAAAACTAATAGGCACCCTGTATCATACCTTATTGATAACATTAGATCTCCATTAACTATACAAGAGGCACTTGATTTCAAAGACCAAATAGAAGATGATGCCATTAATAATTACATTAGTCAAACTGAACTCACATCCCGCACACAATGTCACATGATAAAAGCAGCATTTGATAGTGAATTAAAAGAAGATCCTCTTAAAGATACACATGTTCATACAATACCTGTTACCTCTGTTGCAAATAGTAAAATTGTGAAAATTAAACTGGGAAAAACCTTAAACATTAATGCCAACCTCACATCCGAACAAGAAATGAAGCTCATCCATGTGTTAAGGAAATATAAAGAAGCATTTGCATGGGACTACCCTGATATGAAAGGAATTGACCCCCAATTATGTACACACGACATTTACATAGAAAAATATGCGAGACCTGTTCGTCAGCCTCAGAGGAGACTAAATCCTCATCTAAAAGATGTGGTAAAAGTTGAACTTCAAAAACTTTTAGATGTCAATTTCATCTATCCTATCTCTGATAGTAAATGGGTCTCTCTGCTTGTGGTGGTACCAAAAAAGAATGGGAAATGGAGAATCTATGTGGACTATAGAAAGCTAAATAAAGCAACACAAAAAGACCACTTCCCTCTCCCATTCATCGACCAAGTATTAGACACTTTGGCAGGAAAGAAATTATTTTCCTTCCTCGATGGCTTCAATGGATACAATCAGATTCAGATTGCCCTTGAAGACCAAGACAAAACTACTTTTACTTATCCTTGGGGAACATACCGAGTTCTATCTTTTGGCTTATGCAATGCTCTTGCCACATTCCAAAGGGCTATCCTCAGCATTTTTGCAGACTTAATAAATGAAGAAATTGAAGTATACATGGATGACTTTACACCATACAGAGATGATTTCGATCTAGCATTGGATACACTAGAAAAGGTCCTACAATCTTGCATTGCTACCAGGCTTTGTTTAAGCCATGAAAAATGTTATATGATGATGACTGAATGACTTATCCTATGACACTATATTTCAGCAGCTGGCATTCAGGTAGACCCAGCCAAAATCCAAATACTTTTGCTTATTCCCACTCCTACCACTCAAACGGAGGTACGCAGTTTTCTTGGATTTTCTGGTTATTACAGGAGGTTTATAGAACATTATTCGCATATTGCTGCACCTTTGTATGCACTAACTGGTAACGTTGATTTTCTTGGGACAAAAAAATGTGAACATGCTTTCAAGGATCTGAAGAAGCTCGTATCCACAGCCCCAGTCCTTCGAGGACCAAATTGGGATTTTCCATTTCAGATATCATCTGATGCCTCAGATACAACCATTGGAGCAGTCTTTGGGCAGGAAGAGGATAAAAAACCATATGCAACTTATTACATCAGCAAAAATTTATCCCCTATTGAATTAAACTACACTGTTACTGAAAAAGAATTTCTAGCTATAATACATGTTGTCAATAAGTTCAAACATTACATTATTGGATATCCTGTTATCTTGTACACAGATCATTCTGCCATAAAATATTTAGCAAACAAGCCTATCACAAATGGCAGAATAACTAGATGGCTGATTTTATTGCAGGAATTTGATATTACAATCAAGGATCGACCTGGAAAAGAAAATCCTGTAGCCAATTTTCTCTCAAGAATGACAAAGCCAATTGATGCGCTAGTAGTTGAGGATCAATTTCCAGATGAGCATCTATTTGTTGTGGATGTTCAAACACCCTGGTATATTGATGTTGCCAATTACCTAGCAGTACGTAAACTACCAAAGCATCTAACCCCTAATGAGTGGAAACAGATTGTTCAGAGGAGTACTCTATTTTCTTTGATTGGGGGCTATTTGTTCCACACAGGGGTAGACATGCATATCAGGAGATGTGTTCGAGAAGATGAAATCTTTGACATTTTAAAAGCTTGCCACGATGGACCATGTGGCAGACATTTCATCGATCACAGAACTGGACATAAAGTGCTGCAAACAGGGTATTATTGGCCCACGATTTTCAAAGATGCAAGGAAATTCGTCCAAGCTTGTGACAATTTCCAGAGAGCAGGACGCCTTGGTCAGTCTGATGAGATGCCTCTGAAACCACAACTAGTCATCGAACCATTCGAGCGATGGGCTCTTGATTTCGTTGGACAAATTAACCCATCATCAAACCAGAAAACATATATTTTGGTGGCAACAAAATATGTCACCAAGTGGGTTGAAGTAGAGGCATTGCCAAGAGCTACAGAGGATTCTGTCATACAGTTCCTATTCTCATTTGGTACGTTATGCCTCCAAGAGAGATAATTACAGATGGCGGCCCATAGTTTGCTGGGAAAAAATAGTGCAACACTCAACAACAATATGGTCCAGCATAAAATCACTACTCCATACCACCAAAGCAAAGGGCAGATAGAAAGCAGCAATAAAATAATAGAAGCAATCTAAACGAAAACCATTGCGTCACATAGAAGTATTGGGCTACCAGACTACCCGAAGCACTGTGGCTTATAGAACAACATGGAGAAGTACCACTGGTTACTCACCTTATCAATTAGTGTTTGGAAAACAACCCATTTTCCCCATAGAATTCGAAATCCAAACATTACGAACAACACAGGAAGTTGGCTTAGATCTAACTGAGGCACAGATTAATCGATTACAGCAGATCAATGAGCTGGATGAAATTAGGTTCTCTGCACTTCAAAACATTGCCCTGATCCAGCAGTAGCGAGCTAAATGACATGATGCTCTAATTAAAAATAAAGTCTTCCACGAAGGTGACTAGGCACTTTTGTACGACTCCAGGTTCCAGGACTTCCCCGGGAAACTCCAGACTCGTTGGTTGGGACCATACGAAATCCAGAAGGTACATGACAATGGTACCCTTACTCTAATCACTATTGATGGTTCTGGATATGCCTTCAAGGCAAATGGCCACCGAGTTCGTCTTTATCACAAACCACTCACTCGGGAGTCCTTCTGCCAGCAGTTACGCAGAGACTCTGATATGGAAATTTTGGGAGAGGGAGAGAAGTCTTCCTCACCTGTAATTCATTAAAAAATTTATTTCTTTTCACAGTTTGTACATAATTTCTTTTTCCTTGTCAAATCATTTTTGTACATATTTTTGAATCAACGTTTTTCTGTTACTTTTTTTGCTGTTCCTTTTCTCAAAAGAACAGCTTTTTCTTCCGACTGTTCCTTTTTCAAAAAAACAACCCCCTTTGGATCAGCCGTCATTTTGCTGTAATTTTGTTATTTTTCTTTATTTCTGTGTTCTGCTGTTCCTTTTCCAAAGGAACAACATTTTTTATTTCTACTGTTCCTTTTCCAAACAAACGACATCTGTGTGCTTTGCTATTCCTTTTCCAAAGGAACAACATTTTCAAGTTCTGTTGTTCCTTTTCCAAAGGAATGGCATTTGTTTGTTTTGTTGTTCCTTTTCCAAAGGAACAACGTTTTCGATTTCTGCTGTTCCTTTTCCAAAGGAACGACATTTGTGTGTTTTTTTGTTCATTTTCCAAAGGAACAACGTTTTCGATTTCTATTGTTCATTTTCCAAAGGAACGACATTTGTGTGTTTTGCTGTTCCTTTTCCAAAGGAACAACATTTTTGATTTCTGTTGTTCCTTTTCCAAAGGAATGACATTTGTGTGTTTTGCTATTCCTTTTCCAAAGGAACAATGTTTTTGATTTCTGTTGTTCATTTTCCAAAGGAACGACATTTGTGTGTTTTGCTATTCCTTTTCCAAAGGAACGACGTTTTTTATTTCTGTTGTTCCTTTTCCAAAGGAACGACATTGGTGTGTTTTGCTGTTCCTTTTCCAAAGGAACAACGTTTTCGAGTTTTGCTGTTCCTTTTTCAAAGGAACGACATTTGCGTTTTCTGCTGTTCCTTTTCCAAAGGAACAACATTTGTGGTCTTTTGTTGTTCCTTTTTCCAAAAGGAACACCACTTGCATTCTTTTGCTCTCCCTTTTTGAAACAGCTTGTTCCCCTTGCTGCTCTAAATTAAGGATGCTTATTGTCCCTATTCTTTCAAGTCTTTTAGAATACAACTATGCACTTATGCAATGGATACAAAATCACAACATACTGAAATCAGTAAATCATAAAATCACTATCTTTATAAGAAATTTCTCTGAATTGGTAAGAGGACAGAAGGAAGGACATGCTTATTCATTATCTTTTGCTGTCATTGTTCTACTAATTCTGCTATGATTGGTTATCTTTATCATGTTGGTTAATTTTATTCCCCTTTGATTATTATTCAGGAATAAGAAGCAAATGGTTTATATCTTCCTATTGATATGTTAAGACTTCTTCCACTATTCCTACTCTTAAGGAGTGTTGAACCACCCTTTGTGTATAAATAGGGAAAGTATTTTATGAAAAAGAAAGAAAAAAGAGCAAATAATGATGTCTTAATGACTTATAGGTTGTCAAATGTAGGATAGGGGGTCTCATCAAGAGCCATCCTACCATGATCATGAGGACGAAATCGAAGTGGCATTCCCACTATGGCCACCACACCAGGGATATGGTCCAAAAGGTATATCAAATAAAGAAACCTTGGAATAGGAGGTCTCATCACGAGCCGGCCTGCCGACCTTTCACTCCTTCCTCGTGAATGGCATTATGGCTAATTGGTTACCAAGCCAGCATAAAATGGCCTACATTTTGACATCACACAACATTTCCTAAGCATACACTAAGGATCATGGTTCCATGGGTGAAATAAACAACTCTGCCAAGGTTATGGACACCTATCGGCACCAGAGCACTGTTAATGGTATTGAAGTCACATTATTTACACCAATAGGTAGTTATTAGCACCCTTCTGTTTCTTATGCCTTATTAATCAATAATATATTATTTCCCAAACCATACAACGCATGAATATCTATTATCACCAATCATGACAGAATAATTGACAATGACCGCATGAGACTCTGTATTCATGGAAGATGTCCTATCCCTAGCCTCGCATCATATCACTGCAGTCTCTTACGTATTAAGCGACCCAACTCTACACCTCGATTTCCGTAATTTTCTACTTTTGTAAACATGGAATATTTCCATACGTTCTTCCTTAAGGACTCTGTTTCAGAACGGGCGCCACTCTTTTATTTGATGGCTGGGACGGCCTATCACATTGTGGGGGGGGAGGTTAACCTCATCATTCCCTGGATTACGTGTCAGATCACTATTTGGGAAGTTGTGTATTGGAGTATAGCATGGCTCAACAGTATACTATTTTTTTTATTTTTCTGCATGACTTGTTGTTCATAAGCCATTTCCATTGTATACTCTGCAGCATTAGATTTTGAGCAAGTCTTGTGTCTCTCAGCCTCTCTGTGTTTCAATAGCATGAACATCTCCTTTTCCATTGAGAGTTTACAGCGAAACCATAAACATGGGAGGAAGATCGATTCAGAGAGAATCGCAGGTGTTAACAGTCTCTGTTGCTGCCCGGGAAATCTTGGCAAGAGCAGGGTGGCTGACTTATCTCAACTGCTTACAGGAATCCAACGAGACTGTGGCAATTCAATTCTTGTAGAACTTGCAAGAGGATCACTCCACAGTGAGGGTGAGATGCATAGCAGTCATCGATGACATAATCGTAGAAGTCTCGCGACTGCCATGCACTGGACCTGTATGGACGTTAAAAAAGGAGAGATTGCATAAGATCATAGAAATCTTCCAAGAGGAAGACCAGAGCCTGATAATTAGAGGAAAGGGGGTTCTGCCAGCAGCATTAGGAGATCCATGGGTGGAATTGGCGAAGACCATTCAAAGTTACATCACCTGTGAAGGTGGAAAAGACGTGGTAAGACCACGACATCTTAAAGTCTTAGTTGTACAAAAGAAAAAATTCTGTAAATTTACTTGCATTTTTGAATTCATTACTTCATGATGTTGCACGGAGTATAAAAAAGGCACAGCATGTAGGGTCAGTTTTTAGTCATCATGGGTTGATTCGGTTAATAGTCATCCATAGCCTTACTCAGCAGCAGAGCAGCTGGGAAGAGCTAATTGCCATGATAAATGGAGGATTGACCACACCATCCCCAAAACGTAAACATGCCACCAGTACACCTGAGTGTCCAAAAAAACAAAGGAAATCAGTCAAACTAGCACCGCTACGAGGGCGGCTGGAGAAGCCCCAAGGAAACACTAGCCAACCGATAGAGATAGAAGATGAGAAACCCCCACGATTAGAAGGGGAAGATGATGAGAAAGGAATGCAGGAAAAAGAGGAAGGAGAAATGGAAGAAGAAGCCGAGTAATCTGAGCAGGAGGAGGAAACGGAACAGTAGGAAGGTAGCCCATTGCAGGACCCATTGGGAGAAGATGAATTGGCCAAAGTTTTGGCCAAAATGGGTGAATATGGTAAACCTTCTAGTCCATCAGACCTCCATGCTGAAGAGAAACCTCAAGAGGAAAATGCACCTAAAGAATCACATGCAGAGGAGGTAGAAGAAGAGAATCTTCATGTTCATGATGAAAATATGACAGGATGCTGAACAGGAACAATCCATTCCTAGTCAGAAGACACCAGAAGAAATTCCGGAGGAAACGGGGGCAGAAAAGGAGGTCACCCAAGAAATAACAAAACCAGTTAGGGTTCCTGCCCTGGAGCAACCAGAGAAGAGCAATGAAGAAGCACCCCAGAGAGTAAATCATGGAATTAGTCACAGTCCAGGCTGCAGTGAACAACCTGCTGTTCCTTTTAAGAAATTCAGGAAATTAAGGAATTGCGAAAGGAACAACAGAGATTACTGAATATAATAGTTCAGCTCCACCAGCAAATTAGGATTCTAAAAGCAAGGAAAAGGGTAAAAAGGACTTCGGGAAGGAAAAATGCAACCACTCCAACAAAACCCCTCAAGACAAAGGGGCGGAGGACTAGAGTCCATCTTGGTGTTCAAAACCCTGTCAAAAACTAGGCTGTTGTTCCAAATGATGCTGAGGAGCAGACTGTTGTTCCAATTGAAAAGGAACAACAATGGACTGATATCCACGTTAAGATAGAAATGGATGATATGTTGACCCGCGATAAGGAAATTCAGATGGAGACACCACCTTCGGGAGTCATAAGGGTCATGAACGGAAAACAACACAATAGGAAAATTCAGGTAAAACTCCCGGCCTCCACTACCGCATGGAAAAGAGATCCAGAAACGGTAACCCTATGAAAGGATTTGAAGCAAGCTCAGCAAGCAGCAGAAAAGCTTAAGGAGCAAACGGTCCCTCGGGAAAAGTATGAAGAGCTTAGCAGTAGCTTAGGAATGTCAATCTATCCGAAAGCCATGCCTTTGAAGGGTGGCGAAGGGAAGAAGAAAAAGTCGTGAAGGTAACTGGTAGGTTAGATATAGTTATCAAACAGATGGATACCTTATGTTCTTTATACAATGACGTCCTAGCATGTAGAGCCCCTGCTAAGAATTATGCCTTGTTTTTAGTGGAACGATATTTGCAATTGAAAATAAAGTTTTTTAAAGCAGGTGCTCCCATACAAATTAACACCATCGATGATTTTATAAACTGCTGTAAGCACTATGGGGTAAAAGTTCAGAGACTACTATGTGAGTTTTATTTACATAACCTTGTATTAGACCAGGAGACCGAGCTGAACCCTGGCCCTTTTGTTGGGGATATTCAATTACAGGAATTTATTTCATTTGTGGTTAATCAAATTAAATGTCTTAAAGCCTATAATGCTTTCCAAAGACAAGAAAATGGATTAGATTTGTGGATAAGAGATGAGCCTAGGGATCCAATACAGTTGTGGAGAAAACATAGAAACCTCATGAAGACTCCAGGTGTAATTGAAGCATTAGGACTCATGCATGAGGCAATCATTCGACAGGGATTAGAATACTTTTTCTCTATCAAAGACCCTACCATTGATGCGGCTAAATTTCGGTATAAGATCTCTAATATGAATATCCAACTTAGAGAACCATTTAAGTATGAAAATTTTAAATTAGCCGCCAACCGCTTGCACCTCTATGGCGAAGTCATTTTGAGGGCAGGGCCATCCTGGTTAGGATATAGGTTCCGGAGTCCAATTATTTGGCACCCTCCACCCGGATACCATGCCTTGTATGAGATTCCTGAGGGTTAGACAGGCCATTTCTTTGAACACCTAGTTATGCATCATGGCTGTAGGCCTTCACATGAGATTCCATCTCCAGCCTACTCACTCACTGCCTTACATGTCAACTACAATGTTTTCATGAGGGCATGAAAAAGGGTAAGTAGGGGGGTGTGTGGAGTACTAAAGAAGGTATGTTTTTGGTAATTATTTCAGCATATTTTCATTAGAACTTACAAACCTTTTGCATTATGAACTAAGAAAACGATAAGGAATTGTAATAAAACATGTGAGATTAATATGCAAGATGAAAACAATGAAAATTGTCATTTCCTTATGCAGGAAGAAGGAAAAACGAGAAGTTGTCGTTCCAAAGGAAAGGATAAGGACAGGTTAACCACTATCCCTTTGACGGGAAACCATATGCAAACAAGGCAAAGCAAATCAAAGTGAATCAGCCCTGGAAAGGAAGTGGAGATATTGGCTCGGCGCAGGAAAGAAAAGAGATGACTGAGGACTAATGGTTCGGCGAATCCCTCAGGATCCTTGATCTCGAGGGATTGATGTTTTATCTATTTCTGCACTTAGATATCTCCGCCTTCACCATTATAAAAGGGGTAGCATTGTTAGCTCGAGAGGAGAGTTGTTGCTATGTTTTATGTAATTTCCTTTAAGATCAAAACTTTGATCATCGAGTCTCGTTAAGAATTGATCTATTGTGATTTCGCTTTATGCATTAATACAAATGGTTACTATTTCATCTTTGAGTCTAGAATAACTTCAAGTGGTGTACCCTTGGAGGCTAAGGGCCCGGCCCTAGAGGACACTTGCTCCTATACTATTACGTTTGGTTTTTGTGTGGTTTGCTTATCGATGTTATTTGGTAATCTGATGTGTTTTGTAAGTTTACATCATATGCTCTGTTATGTTTAATTTATTAAGGTTTCTAAAGACAGAACTATTGTATTGACTCTGCATCGTCTCACTGTTCCTTCAGGTGTTGATATAATACTGCCAGTCTTTACAGAATACTATTGTTGTTTAATTACAGAGCCTTTGTGCTGTGCACTTGTTCATTAACATTACGAAATTCATCTTGGAAGTTATGTTCTTTCCGATTGTTGGATCTATGAGAAATGTTCTATTTTGAAATGCAGTCGTACTCTGTCTAACCAAGATTGATAGCTGGATCAAATTACTATAAAGTGTGTCGTGTGTATATATGGTTTTCAAGCGTTGTTCTATAATTCATCATTAATCAGTGTTGTTCCATTTTGGTGTGTTATTCAATCCGCCCTTAAGAGTGAAGGATTTCCGTTTGATTCCTGTATATTACAATTAGTGCATTTGATCTTATAGACTAAGGTGTTACTGCTTGTTAGACTTAGTTGTTGTTCTATTTATTAACTGTTGTTCCATTTCAAGTTTGTTGTTCTATTTCTTAAATGTTGTTCCATTTCAGGTTTGTTGTTCTATTTCTTATCTGTCGTTTCATTTCTTGTCATTTGTTATTTTGGTGTGAAGAACAATCTCAGGTTGTAGTGAGCATTGACATCTACTGTATGGCTCCCAGATCCATGATCTATTCTCTGGTTTCATTTTCCATCAGTTTACAAAGGGATGGGTTATTGCTACCGAACCCTTGATTGATAAATTGCTTAGTTTTCTGAATGTGTGGTTTAATCTTTTGAAGTAGTTAGCTGTAAACAAACATCTGTTTACTCTTGTATTTTTGAACACTGTGCTACTAGCATTACTCTGGAAAATGATAGCCTCAGACTGAGACACTCTTTGAAATAACAAAACGTTCTCGGATTGACATATTAATGTGAGGTAATTAGAGGTGAAAGAGACCCTTTTTATAGCTCCACAACAAAAAGGCCTTCTTTTGTGTGGGGAAATTTTAAAATACCTCAAGAGTCGACATAGATGAAGGATAATGAACCAAGTCTTCAACTACATTGTAAGTTTGAGTGGATCTTGAATGAGGCTTGGAATCATACTTATGGATAACACAATTCAAAGGCTTAATAGTCAATTTCATGGGAGCCGTAGGTGGAACAGGATTAGATGAAGGTGGTACTGAAATGGCAGGTTTACCAGTAGCCTAACCGTTCAGTGGATTCACATTACCATAGTCCTTATTCCAAGTGGCCACCAAGACATCAGATTTAAACTTTGAGGAGGAAAGCTTCAAAACTGTGTTGTAGGAAAGTCCTCTCGGGCAACCATATGAGTCTCATGATTGGGAAACAGGTTGGTCAACACAATAGGAGAGGTGGATGATTTAAGAAACCGATTCACTTTAGTGCGGTGAAGACAATCACATGTAAAGTGATCCTTGTTACAAATTAAGCATGGGTATTGAGACTTTTTTTTCTCATTAGAAGACTAATTTGTTTTTTTATCCTATGGTGAGGAATCTTCCTTTTTCTTTCCTTTACCTTTCTTCTTGGTTCTAGGTTGTTGTTGAGACTTTCCTTTATCATATGAGACATTATTTATCTCGTAAGAAGAAGTCGCGGGAGGATGGGATGGAGGGTTTTGTGCAAGAGCGGTAAGAGATATACTAAATGGTTTACTCGGTGACTATGAACTGGAAAAACCTATAATTCCATTAGCAACATGAAATTCTTTACCAGGAGGAGGAGGAATAGTATTCGAGGGTCTTAGAGCATTTGGTATATTATCATAGAGTGTGCTTGATTGGGTGTAAACTAGATCTAAATATTGAGCATGAGAAATAAATTTATCTTCATTCACGACTCCACCTTTGGAAACATCTTCTATTATGGGAGCTAACAAAGACTTGACAAACCATTCTGCTAGCAATTTATTGGGAACATAAGTCTTGAACAACTAAAGAAGACTCCTCCACTCATCAATGTGATCCAAAATGTGAGTAGAGTCTGGTTGTTTGAATTTAGTCAATAGTTTAGTTCCAGTTTCGTATCTAATAGGAAACTGGAAATGTGTGAGGAAGGTAGTGGCTAAAGTGGTGAAGTTGTGAAATGACGCTCTAGGTAATTAAATATACCATTTAGTTGTGGTATCTGTGAGCATTCATTGGAAAATATGGAGTCAAATGAAATCATCGTTAAGTGAATTGGGTGAACACCATAGATGATACGTCATAACATGCGTCGATGAGTCTTCTCCTTGATTCCCATTGAATTTTTGGATATCAAAAGGCAACTTATTGGGAATAATCAGCCACCATGGTGAATGAGGAATGGGATCATTAGTAGGAAGAGTTAGATCTAACAATTCAAGAGTAGTCACAAAAGGAAACTTTCGATTGAAGTCTGGAGGTGGATGACCTAGATATGAAGGGATAGCCTGGGGAATAGGCACTTTCATTCCTGGATAAGGAGGATTCTGATAATAAGGAACCTGGTTAAGAGAATATGGAGGGTTTTGATAACCAACATATAAGTGAGTTTGTTTCCCAACCCCAGGATGGCGATAAAGCTACTGGAATGGTTGGGTTTGGATTTTCTAGCTTTAAAAAGGCACTTGATGTGATCCATATCATTTCCTGGTAGGGGTTTACATTTCCTCCTTGTACATGTTTGACTGAGATTGTGCCAAATTTTGAATAATTTGACCTACTGAAACTTGAAGGGTACCTTGTGCAAGCGATTAAGAAGCTAAGGGACCTTGTACAAGTTGATGAATTAGGATTTGGGGAGGGTTGGGTTGTTGAGGGTATCTTTTCTCACTAATATAAGGGCCAACCTGCTACTCTCTTGTAGGTGTGGATGGAGGAAGAGGAGAAGGATGTGTGGAATTTGTCAAACTAGGAGGTAACTCCTCAAATGTAATTGTATTATTCATTCAGGTTGTTCATTATTATGTACAAGAGGGAGTGATTGTTCAGTTCTATTGGAAATAATACTGAGAGGGGGGGTGAATCGGTATTAGCAAGTCAATAACTTTTCTCTTTTCATACTCAAATTTATATACGCTCCTTCAGTTAAGGGAACTTGCGTGTACATGCAATAGTGTTTAAGGAAACTAGTGTATATCTAGCAGAATTATGATTTATTTAATTCATCATATGTTGATATTTAATTGGTGCATCAGAACTTCATTAACCATATAAACAGTAACTAGGTGCAGTAAAAACAGAACAGACCATCACACATAAAAAACACACATGAACACCAAGATTTAAGGTGGAAACCCAATGTGGGACAAAAACCACCTACTGCTCTCTTCTTTTAATATAAGAAAAACATGTTTACAATCCTCTACTGGCACAGACTCATACCAGTACACAGGAACCTACCTGCAAAAGGCTACAACCTTCTCACGTTCTCCAGCTTCTACTGGAAGGGAGCTACAACCCCTTAGCTCTTGTACTAGCTGATATATTTACTAGTATGTAGGTGCTTACCTACTAAAGACTCCAACCTTCACTCATTTTCTAGCTACTATTGGAAGGGAGCTCCAACCCACTGGCTCTTGTACTGGTGATATGTTTACCAATATGTAGGCACTGGCCTACAAAAGCCTACGACCTTATCTCTTCCTCCAAGGACCACGTTTCATAAATTTTCAGACTAGATACTCCTAGAACTCAACATCATAATCTGAAGGCCATGTTTCACCCAATTTTCATACTAGACCTATCAACAACATTGAAGCTCAAATCAATCACCACTACAATACAACTATATCTGCATCAACCAATCACTAAAACTCAATCATTACTTTATGAATCAACCAAACTCAATCAATCACTGAAAACCTCTAAACCTCTAATGGAACTGAATCAACCATTCTTTCATACTTTAATCAACTGGAATAGAGAGATCACTGTAGCTAGTACACAGATTTGTACCCAGAACACTGCATCAGTAATCAAAACTAGTTGTAACCTCAAAACCATGCATCAAAGTGTATATCCAACTTGGAAGAGCCAAACCAGTGTGTATACACAACTTCATCAAAGCGAACCAGTGTATAGATCTACAAATACTTACTTATAACTTTGATGCACTTCCCAACTTTAGACATACCCAGATCATCACATATAAAGGATAATACATGTGTTAGTAACCATATCTAGCCCATTAGATAACATAATGATAATTCATTATGATTTTGATCCATTATTAGATCTCATCCATCATTACTGAAGCAAATCACAATCAGTCAATCTGAACAGTGTTACCAGAATGCAGTCACTAGAACATAAAGCAAAACCCAGAACTCTGTATCAACAACTAGAACTAATTGTAACTTCAAACATCATAGTTCATAAGATATACGCTACTTCGATGTGTCGAACCTACATGTATACGCTCTTTTACCAAAGCCAACTAGCATATACATCTGCAAATATAAATTCAGGGTTCTGCAGCTATTCCAAACTTTAATTATACCCAGATCATATCATTTATAGAATAATATATGCATCTAGAATATACATGAGCAAAAACACATAATGATAATTCATTTTACGTCTTAAGATCCTGATCCATCATTAGATCTAATCCCTCATCATCAGCTAAGGTTCATCCTTGGTTCAAATCCAGCACTGCACCATAACCCAATAATCTACATACTAGATCTCACAATTCATCAGATATTCAATACTTTCACACCTTGGCCTAATGATCTTCTCCTCCTTCTATAGTTTTAGTTCTTTCTTAATACCATGGACAAAAACCAGTTAGGACCAATACCTTGGACCAAATACCTAGGGTCAATACCTTAGACCAGATACCTTGGACCAATACCATGGATCAAAATACCATGGACCAAATGCTTCAAACCAAAAACTTAGGTTTCCAAGGTATACATGTTTTTCCTTCCTTGAAAGTGTGTGTGTACATATACGCGACTTGTATACAGTGAACCTACGTGTATACACAACTTGGTCAATAGTGAACCTGCGTATACCTCTCTTTCTTCATTTTGTGAAGATTGATCTGTAATTATTTTTTGTTTACCTACTATACTGTGATCTTTCATCTGAGTGAGTTGCCTTCTGAAATGATTCCTTGAAGCTACCCTACATTTCATCACATCTGTAGATAGTACTTCCATGCATTCTATCACATATGATATCTTTTCTGTCGATTCATCTAGTTATCATGTACAAGTGAGTTGTTCTGCTACAAGTGGGTTGCCATCAAGTACAACACATGCATCATAATGCCAACAATATCCCCCTTTGGACTTCATGGAAACAACAATACTAACTCACTCTCCCCCTTTGACATCAAGGGTAGAGGGCGGACCAAGATTTTCTCCCCATTTGAAATATATTATGTTGTCCATGCCCCCACTAAGTACATGCTGAAATATCTGATTAAGCTCCCCCTCTGTTCATGTTGAGATGTATTGTATCATCATGCTTCCCCTAAGCACATGCAAAGTCTGCAAATATTTTCAAGAAAAACAACATGACTTTATAACTCAACCATGTGAGTGTGACCTTCCTATCACCAATGACTCATACATACATTCATTCTCCCAACCATGTGAGGATATACCAAACTTGACTCATCCACCCAACCAAGTGGGGATATACCAATTGTTTATATGTGACTGAAATATTACATCATCCTTCCCCTGCATAGTAGGGGTACAAATTACATCATATGACCAAAAGGGACTCATCAAAAGACTACAACAAATAAAGACAAATTAACGGGTCTTGATATGCCCTTTACATCGAATGATATACATGAGATTGATAATAGGGACCAAATATCTAAACAAGACCATGATAGTCATCAACAACTATCATACACCATGTATGATCTGCTCCATAAGCATCTATCAACAACATCCAGACCAACAACCTTTATATGTCCATGACAATGTAAATATCATCAACCTATGACAAAGTTTGTCTGGATATAGATATCAATTCATCAAGATTGACTTGTTTCGTTTCCTTAGTAGAAAGAACCTTATCATAACCTTCCATGAATCAACTCGGAATATGACATATCTCCAAGCAATAGCACAAAATAATTCTCATCATATCATATGTATGTAAAAACACCATAATCATCATCTATGATCATAATGTCATCATCAAGAACTGCATGATCTTTCCACAAGAACCTTTAATATATTAATCATGTATCATCACTAGGGAACACCCCACTTCTAATAAGCATCAACCATGATAATCAACATATGTGAGTATCAACCTATCATCATAAGGTAAGAACTCATCATCATAAGTAAGCCATGTCTTTGAAGATCCATGTCTTCATGAGACCTGTAATAACACCATTCTCTTGGCCAACCAACAATATTTGTCAATAAGCAACTTAAGTAATTATCCATGTATCCAACATAGCAATATGTATCTAGCAAACCATGAGCTCATGGTCATTTGCCAAGATTTCTTGATATCATCAACAACAACAATCATCAACCATGTGAGAGCCAAGAACTATATAAATCGTAACTACAACATATGAACTTTATGCATATTTGAAGGCATGATGACAACAACATAAAGAAAATGAGTGGCTCATCATCAAATAATGAAGTTGTGTACTCAAGCTTTGTACTTCTCTTTGTCCTTATGAAGATCATCATGTAAGCAACATATATGCATCATCAAAGAGTCATCCACAATCATCCATAAATCTGATTTGACTACCAACTATGTGATCCCAAGAATCATATGAGATTTTATCATGGGATGATCCAGACTTAAACAAGAACACAACAAATTACAGAGATAACCATATACACAAAGATGCAGTGGAAATAATACTTTATTTCATTAATGGAAAATACTGAAATATGCTTACAACCAAAAATGGAAATAAACTAGCTAGGGCGAGTAGCTGATCTCTGAGAAGATATGTGTGGCTACATGCCTCTGAACTATTTTACAATGAGGCTCGAAGGCCTATTTATTGTTTAGAAACAATGGAAAACCCTTCACATTCCAAAACCTAACCCTAGAAGATGAAACGCCAAATTGTGGGCCCCATTTT
>APFE030359035.1:87186-153575 GCA_000404065.3 Pinus taeda
TTTCTTCCTCTTCCTCTTCGACCACCTCTTCCTCTCAAAGAATCTTGAGCAAGATTCTTCTCTCTATGTGCAAGGCACATAGCCTCTTTAGAAGACTGAGGAGCTGTCTTCTTCCCAAAAGCTTTCTCTCTTTCAACAATTTTTTTTACAAGGGAGTCAAAGGTAATATGAGTAAGTGGGATAAAGTGCCTTGAGAAAAGCTATCAGAGGAATGTCCAGTTCAACATTAGTGACTTTGATATCATGCATAATAGATTCTACTTCTGATGCAAGAGCAAGAGGATCATCATTTTGTAATTCAAGGGTGAATAATTTAATCATGAGCTGAACAAATTCAAGTGTAGAGTGTGAGTCATAGAGTTCCTTCAGTTTTTTTAATTCTTCGAAAGCATTTGAAAATGGTGAAATATGGTGACTCACCTCTTCATTTACCGATGCTGCAATCAATGCATAAGCATTGTTATTCTTATTTTCCCAAATGGTGAATTCCTTGTCTGAGGTAGGCTATTCTGGCTCTATGTTTCCATCTCCAACAAACACTCCTTTCCACAGCTCATTATAAATGAGATTGTGTTTGATTTTCCGTGACCATTCTGGATAGTTATCCTTCCCTTTGAGAACAACTCCCAAAATAGATATCAATGAGTGCATTTTAAAAATGTACTGTGTAAGAAAATTGCTCTTCTGCTGGTAAAAAATGACACATAAGGTTGACAAAAATGAGGTGGTAGTCCATAATCCGATTACTGGTTAACTTTGTAACCAATCAGCTACGCTTAAATCCAGTTTTGTACATGGATTTTCTGCTTGAGGGTCCCTCTTATCTAACCAATCACTATTGGTCCCCCATTGACTTCTCCTTTTATCAACCACTTCAATCTGCGGTATTGATCTCACTTCTCCAGATCCAACAGATATCACATCGTCCACTCACCAACTAGCTTGGTCAATCTCCACTGTCAATGTGACCCATGCAATAAAATGGTTGTCGCATAATCTCATAACGGAACCAAAAGGAATTAAAACCTCAGTTCATAACCTTATCGCGTTTGAAATTTAAATTAACTCACATTCATCTTCCGACGCGATCATCATCAAATCTGACCCGTCTAATCGAACGATTATCGTGTCACCTGCTCACCAACTAGCTTGGTCAATCTCCACCGTCAACCAATCCTACTTAATCCAATGGCTATCACGTAATCTCACGTGAAATATTGCATGATGCATAACAAATCGAGAGCGCATGAGAAAAGTGGTTTTCTCGTGCTACGTGTCACCCACTAAGGTTAATCGCGTGAAATTTAGGAATACCATTTCCAGCCTTTAGGGCACGTGAGATAATGCTTACGACTTGCCAAATACTTCCCACCTGCTTAATTCAAAATACGCTTAAGAAAAGGTTTAGAGCTTAAACTCAGTATTAACGCACACTAATTGACTATGATTTATAAATAAAATGTATGAACAAAGAAAAATACCCAATTAGGGTCCAGAACGTCGATACATAGTCATAAGATAATTTCATTCACTACACCCATGTTTAACACTATGAAACCAAGAAAATGATACCTCAACTATGCTTGTGGAGAAGTTGCCTCACATAACCAGCCGAACATCTGCAACAGTCACTAGAGAGGGGTAGCAGTTGCCAGAGAGGGGTAGTAGTTGCCAGAGAAGAGTTACAAAGTAGAGAGGGAAGCCAAAAATGGCGTTGGCTCTGATAACATGTTAAACTAGGAGGTAACTCCTCAAATGTAATCGTATTATTCATTCAGGTTGTTCATTATTATACACAAGAGGGAGTGACTATTCTGTTCATATCCCGATGATTCTCCATTTTCTCTATTATTTATTTACACAAGGTATAGTTTCTCACCCAATACCTATGATTAAGTGTCAATAGAATTCATGAAAGAAGTACCATACATAATTCCTGAATGAGATGATATGGGATAGGTCTAAGGATTGGAAGCCACACTAAAAAAGGTACCATATAATGACTGATAGCCAGGCGGGACGGGCAAGCCACCTTACAAATGAGCTTCTGGTGATGTCACAAACATAGATGAAGAAGCAACACTGCATGTCTCAACCATAGTGGTGGACATAGGCTGGGAGTTCAAATTAGTTCTAGTCATGATTAATAATCCCAACGACGATTACTACGAGAAATCTGTAGGTAGGCCCAAAGAATCATGTAAAGGAGGTTGTGTCAGAGGTTGAAGTGATGGAAGAGGATTAGATTTATATAAATAAAGTCCTTCCAAATGAACAAGAGTAGAAGGACAAGGATATTCTTGAGGAATCTCCTCAATATCTACAAGTCTGTATGGAATAGGCTCACCGTCAGGCCCAAGATATATAGGTTCTCTTTGAGACAAATGAAGAGAGGAGGAAGGTCCCAAACACTCAGGTGAAGATGGTTGAGGCTCCTCAGGTTCAATAACCTTAGGAAACAAATCTTTTGACTCAGGGAGATCAGATTAAATGACCTCAGGTAACAAAGTTTTAGGGACTTCTATTTCAATTGTGTTAGTATCACTAACAGGAATAGATGTAATCTCAAGTTCAAAACTCAAAGGGACATATGATTCTAGATGATCAATGTTGGGTGCAGGGCTAGAAGTAGTTCCCATTGTTCTTGATTCAGTAGTTTTAATTTTCCTATGTCTCAGATGGCTGTTAGGAGTAGCCTCAAGAGGAAGAGGAGGCTTATTTTTCATTTTACGCGAACGATGGGGAGTGGGATTTTGTACTTCCACGTTGGATAATGAATTTTATTAACATAAAAATAAATAAGTTGAAATGAGGGTAATCTAGTCATAAAGGATTACCAAGAAACCGTGAACTATAATATATAGCTTAGCAAACCAAGGAATTAATGTACGACACCCAATATCCTTGAATGTTGTGTTCAGTGTATCACGATATACTAGGCAAGAGACTTAGTTACTTAAGGATCGATAGAAACCCATTGGGTACTCCAAAAATATACATGATAGTACATGGGAGTGCAGTCTATAGTAGTGTTGTCTAATGCATAACCATTTGATGAGAGCGTTCCCATATTCTTTACGTGTGTGGAGCACCACCAATATACCTAAAGGTACGTGGAGTAGGATCCTATACACTCACATACATGAAACGGGATTTCACCCCCTAGATGTAACGCTAGAAAACAAATATATCTCCTATATTTAATGATGTTGTAACGCATCTATAGAGTTCTAAATGTTTGCATAATGTTACAAAAATTTCTTAGGTTGATTCAATAAATCTTACTGTTTATCTCTGATTATGTTTAATCTTCAGGGCTCACCACGAATGTCACCTAAATATCCTAAAATGAAAATCTAGCATGAGAAGATAGAAATCCTTTCTCTTTCAATGAAAATCTAGCTAAGGGAAGGAACGATCAAGATGCAGCACACAATATGCATCAAAAAATATGCAAGATGCAATTTTCTTTTGGATGCAACTGTTCCTATGCTAATGCACATGAAAAACCCTAAATGTCGACGCAAAATTTTTCTTTTCACGACACTTAATTTTTGAAATGAAGAAAACTAAGATGCTAAATGTTCAATTATTGATTTAATTACACTTTTCATAATGAGGATTAGAACAACAATTCATCTAAGCGATCAACAATCAAATGAAAATAGTTCTCAAGAAACCAAACAATAAGAACAAAGAAAAATAAAAACCAATTCTTGCCAAAGGAAAACAACACAAATGCAAACCAAACAGGGGCTTTAGAGAGACCACAAGGCAATGAAGGCTTAGGGAAGTTTAGTTGGAAGTAGGCTAACCAAAGATAGGCTTAAGAACCAATGGAAACTTCATGAAAAAATAGGGGCCAACACTAGTGTAGAAGAGGCACCAATGTGTTGCAATACTGGTGCAAAGTGGGCCACGATGAGGTGCAACACTCTATCAAAGGATTAGTGGGTGTGTTGGGCATGGGAAAGAGAATTCAAGCACAAAAATTGCAAAAAAGGCTCAATGAAATCACTTTCTAGGTCTATTCTTGGTTGGATGATACAACACAGGTCTATCAAGGAGGTAATCAAACACAATGGACAAGGAAACCACCAAGGGAACACTATGTTCCCCAGTATGGTTGCTAATTTATTATACAAGATTTACGATTGCAAATAAAAGTATATCCCCTAGGTCGTTGGCTAACATAGAACAACACAGAGACAATGAACACAATGTTTTTCCTTAAAGTAAATAGATGATGGAGTGAGGCCTACTTGGAATCCTTTGCGCATTTTGCTCCTTCTTTATCTTGGAAGCTCCAATTCCAGCTTTGAATGCCAGAATTAGAACCTGCACAGTCAAATAACACAAGCTAAGAAACTATGAGATCTATGCAGTATCATCTAAATACTTGATTCAATAGATCAACATGGTATTGAAATATATGAAATAATAACATCACATATAGGAAAACAATGAATTCTTTGGATTAATATAAATGGAAGGAGATTACAACAGAAAGTAGTAGTTGATCTTATAAAAGAGCTCCTCCAAGTTGTTGACCTTTCCTTTCCTTGTGAAAATATGCACCTCCAAACACCCTAAATGCATGAGATGATGACCACTCAATATAGTACCATGAGGGCATAATCGCTCTCCAAAATCCAACCCCAACCACATAGAAGGCTGGGAATATATAAAGAAGTGAGGTAAGTTGGAAGTTCTTATTGATGGGCCTCTAAATTAGACATAAATTAAGGTGTGTGCCTCTAAATTAAAACATAAATTAAGGCCTATGACCATCCTTCAGCACATTAAACCTCTCTTTTTACATTAGATAATTTATTTTTAACTTTAATATATTCATTAGCAAGATTTATGAATAATTGAATATTTGTGCCTAATATTTTTTTTTTGTGGAATATTATGAGAATATTGGATAGATTATGAAGAGTTGTAGGAGGAGATAATTTAGGTATTTGTTCCCTACTACTAGAGGATCAATAATAAATAATAATTCAACAAGATATTATGGAATTATGGCACAAATTGTAGAACTCCAAAGATTGATAAAATCTAGGAATATGTTTCACTAATCAAGGGAGCAGATCCACTAATCAACGTATTTCGGTGGATAAAGCTTCCTCCATTCATGGGGAATGATTCTTGATCATTTTTTATAAGTACCAAGTTGAATTGGCCTCTAGGGAATGATTGAGAAAATCTAGGAATGTGTTCCCTACCATTTAATGCAAATTCCTAGTATTGGGGACTAGATCCACTAATCAAGGGATTTTGCTGGGAAAATATTCCTCCATTCATGGGGAATGATTTCTAATCATTTTGTATAAGTAAAAAGTTGAATTTTCCTCTAGGGATATTATTCATTAGTGATATTGTGGAGAGAGCTTGTTTTTTTGCAGCTCCATTGTATTTTCTTGAAGGGGTGTAATTCTATTTATGAAAATAATGAAGTTTGATGTCATGTTTAGCATCTAAAACTTGTTCTCCTCCATAGGTATCTGATTTTCCTTGGGCTTGGTCATCCCAAGAACCTCATATCCCTTGTGTATCATTCTATTTCCTTCTTTTCGTTGCTTATTCACATGCCTCTCTAGGTTTTATCTCTTTCTATTTCTGCATTTAGAATTAATGATTTATTGTTGTAGGATTGAGTTAAATGGTTAATGAAAGTTCTTTTGAAGTATCACAATTATTATTTCATCCTTGGAAAAGCTTTGGAAGTTCATAGTAATCAGTGCGCTGCTTGGATTAGTCTTCTTATTCCCAAATCTAGATTGTTGGACCTCCTTTTTAACGAAGAACAATAAATTTCTACTATTTTTTAGAGCATGCTAACGAGCTTCAATCGAATTGATTCCAATTTCATTAGATCACAAAATAATTATAGTTCAAAAAAAAAATTACCCGATTGAATTTCCACTTGATTTGGTTAGGCATTTTTTAGATTTACTAGCTCACTAGTTCTCAAATTTCTAGATTTTTGACTAGTAATGTTTTTTATTTTTTTTTTCCATGGGTTAACATAGGTCTTTTTTAGTGATTCCAATTGGAATAGGGTGCTAAGACATCCTCATTAATAAAAACATTCTTCCCATCCAATTTGGATTTGATTTTCTTGGTCATTAAACCCTCGTCAATTTCATCATTTCACAAAGAAACTTCTTCAAGCTTTTTGAGCAAATCCATTCATCTCCCAACTTTAGTTTTAAGTTCTAAGTGATCCTAGGAATTTTCCCACTCCATTCCACCCATAACACATATTTCCTAGGCCTCCCATCACCTCCAACACCTCACATTTTTCTCTAGGCTATTTCATGTAGGTTCACTGTAATTCCTACAGGTTTTTAGTACATCCTGTAGGGTTTCCTGAAATGACCTGTTTTGGGGCCGAATTGAGAGAAAACCTCTAGGAAGTCACTGAAAGCCTCCCAAGGGTATCCCACACCATCCAACCATCTCTGAACCCTTCCATCCAACCTCCAAAATCCTTAATTCACCTACCACATCACCAAAGGAAATTAGTTTGCATATTTGATTTTGCATGAAAAGACCAAAAGACAAAAACAAATTTATTTTAGTCGCTTTACCTACACATTAGTGATGTTTGATGCTTCTTACTTCCATGCTTACATAGTAGCATTTGGTTCATGATAATTTATCATTATTGCAAAGCATAGTTTCTTGGTAGTTAATTGGGAAATGTTGTGATTTAGCATTGAATTTCCATCTCTTTCCTTGTACTTTATTTCTTGCAATACGTTAAGGTTTCATTTCAAACATTTTATACTCTGCAATTAATTTAGGATTTTACTTTAGTACATGCACTCCATTACATCATGACAGCAAAGGAAGGACACATTGTATGCCGCACATATAGTGTCAATACTTCTTAAGTTTGTACGAACCCTGGGTTGATAATTAATGTCGGTAGCCTTGGGAGTTGCAGCATTCTTGTTGCAATACAGAGGCGCAACACTTTTTGGCACCATTGCTTGGGAGGTGTCAAAGTATGATTTGTTTTATTCCCTAGTTTATTCATGTCTTTTCTCTTTTTTCAGAAACAAAATATTTGCATTAGGCATTTTTAATTTCAAAAGTAGAAATTTGCATTGCATTATAGTTTCATTCAATCATAAAAACAAAAACAGAATTTCTCCAACACAAACCCACCCCCCCATTTGATCACATGGTGCAGTAAGAGCCATATCACCATTCACTTTTGTAGGTAGAAGAAGAAGATGGAAAAGAATGTAGAAGAAATGGATGGAGATGATGGCAATGAGGAAGATCCTCTCAGATTTCCCATTCAATACACTGATGGTAGTGTGCACATGAAGAACATCCCTCCATCTTTTCTTCCAAAATTTCATGGTCTAAGGTTAGAGGATCCGGAAACCTTTCTCTTTGAATTTGAAATTGTTTGTAGATCTTATGGTTACTTATTAAAAACTCAAAAAATGAGATTGTTTCTGACAACATTGAAGGATAGAGCTCTTAGATGGTTCATGAGTTTAGGGACTAATTCAATAAGACCATGGAATGATATGCAAAAGATATTTATAGAAAAGTATAAAGATCATCGTCTTAAAGAAGAAATCTTTAGAATGAATCAAAGAGAAGATGAGAGCCTTGAGGATCTAATAGAGAGGTTCATGTACAATGTTAAGAGGGGAAAACTATATCATTTAGGATCCGACACACTAACCTCTTACTTAGAACAATTAGGGATGAATGGATTGATCTCCTTAATCTCATGAGTAGAGGTGATGTATATAAATTATCATTTGAGGAAATTTGTGAAACATACAAGCACATATCAAGAGGAAAAGAAAGAGTAGGTAAATCAACATCAAGATTGGTAAGTCAAGCTAAACTTGGAAATTTGTTTGATGATTTTAAGACAAAAATTCTTAGCAATCTAACAAAACAAGTAGAAATGTTAAGAATTAAAGATGAAGGAAAGAAAATTCTCATATTTGTCCTACAAAATCACATGATGTTAAACATTGTCCATCATTACTAAGGTTGAAGGAAGTTTACCAAGAGGACAATGGAGCAAGTCAATTGCCAATGCAACTATGTTATGTAGCTCCAAGAGGTCCATGGCAGCCTGTTCAACCTGATATGATGTAAGAGCCTAATTCACAATTTCAAGCTTATGCACATCCACCTCAAAGTAATTGGAACACACCCTTTCCTTGGCATCATTTGCCATCTCAACCCCAAAACCAATCTTGGCAACAAGTTTGGCAAGGAACTTGTGGAAGCCATCCACAATATCCTCAGTATTTTCCTCAATATCCTCATTACCAAACTCCATGTTATCCTTACCATTCACCTCGACCACAATCACAACCCCATCCACATCCATCTCAAATATACACTCCCACTCAACTACTTATACTACCATTTCCAAAACCACACATTGAAGTAGCTCAACCCACTTACAATGCTGAGGTACAACACTTCCAAACATCTCCTCTTAAGATAAATGGTATTCACCATAGCTCAAGAAGAGTATTGCAAAAAAGAGATTCTCTTGATATCATTGAAGGAATACATCTAGAAGAAGAAGATTCGAAAGAGAAGATCAAAGAATCATGGATTGCACTTGATGAAGAGCAAACATCAAAATAAGAGATCGAGAGAGCTACCTCATGCTTACCATCAAATCCTCCATGTATTCGAGAGAGAAATTAGAAAAAAGAGGAAGATTTGAAGGTGATGGTAGAAGAAGACATGAGGAATGATCCAGATAAGCAATCAAACCAAGGGCATGAAATTTATATTGAGGTTTGGTTCCAGATGGTCACTAAGTTGCAACATCACTCTCTTCTTCAACTATGCTTGATCCTTTCAAAGTCAAAGCATTTGATCACTCAAATCTAAGTATATGTCAAATCATACATTTCAAGCCTCGATATCATTTTTTCTATCATTTTGATGTGCACATGGCTCCATTGGAAGTATTCTTATACTTGAAAGTGATTTTGTTTTTCAAGTAGGGTAGGGTAGAAAAACAAAATGAAAATAAGAGAAAAAAATAAAAATCTCAGGTGAAAACCTCCTTAGAGGCACCTTAGATTGGCTCATTGATTGAAAACCTCCATGAGACGGTCAATGGGTTGGGAAAAAATAAAAAAAGAGAAAAAAGAAAAGATCCTAGGTGAAAACTTCTTTTGAGGAACCTAGGTAGGCCTAGTAGTTGAAAACCTCATTGAGGCAGCTAGTAGGCCTATAAGAAAAAAAAATAAAAGAATCCTTGCTCCCTGCATGCATGTACTTTCCAATATCTGCAAGCAACAAAAAATGTTGGTACCAAAAGGAAAATTGGTCAGGCCTAGTCAAAAGAAGTCAAATTTTCACTTTCTCCTACTTTGCTCCAATTCTCCAACAAGGCCAAGGCCATGCCAATCCATCACCCTCATATATTTTCACCATCCACCCATCATTCTCAAGCTTCTACCACTCATTTTCCTTGTTGTCCTAAAAACCTACAAGATGCTTTGTTTTACTACAGGATACAAAAATACATAGAGCAGATTTTTTTTTGGCCATAACATGAAAACCATGAATCCATTTGCCAAGTTGTTTTAGGGGGAGATGCATATGGATGATGGTAACTTGCAAAAGCAATTTCAACAAATTCAAATGCACGATTTCCAGGAAATTGGCCTCCATCACCTTTAACCATTTTTTCATTTTCTCAATATCCGTGAGTCCATTTAAAAATATGTTTCATGGAGAGATGAATATGGATGATGGTAACATGCCCAAGAAATATAAGCACATTCCAGTGCATGGTTTCGAAGAAATCGGCCTCCATCACCTTCAATCATTTTTAATTTTTCTAGAGATCTATACATCCATTGGAATTTTATTTTTATAGAGAGGTGCATAATGATGATAGAAATATGCTCAAAAATTTTCGAGTCAATCTAGTCTACCATTTGGGAGATATGGCCAAAACAAGTCGTTGTCCTGTAAACCTACAGGATACAGAACAACACCTACAGGATTGGTAGTGAGTAGTTTTAAAAGAGATCCAGAGGTCAAAGAAGCTCCTCTAAAGATTAGCAGCAGCATCAGGATCATCAGCATCACCATCCAACACCTGCCATCAACATCAACTCAGCAGCAACATGCATGTCTCTCCAACAACCATCAAGTAGGTACAAGTATGCAATATTCTTGACCTCTTCTCTTGAGAATATTATAGTTAGAAATTTGTTGTCAATTCATGAGAGATGAGATTTTTTAAGTTGAGGATTTGTCAACAGTCTCAGCCACCTTCAGCTAGTTAATTGCAACTCATTCCTTGACTCATCGCATGTTGAAAAAACAAATTATGAAGGGTGACAATTTCAAGTAATGAGGATAACAGTTAAAAGAACAATTTTTTGCAAAGGACAAGGTCACCACAACACTCCAAGCACTCCATCCACTTCATATTCACTATCTATTCATCATTCATCCATCCCATTTCATTCTTGACAAAAAAAAATAAAACAAAGAGAACATCCTCTCCATTTTCATGAAATTTCCATTTGCAGGTCAGTAAGAAGGATGGTGAAAGAGCAAAGGAGGATCACAAAGAGACCCTTGTCACTCACATTTCTATTTTACCACTCATTACCATTCATTCCTCCACCATTTCTATCATTTTTTCCACTCCTTTACTTCAATTTACAAAGGGATTGTGTTTTCTACACGATGATCCTGTAGGAATTACAGTGACCCAGAAATCCTACAGGAGGCAGTCCTAAGGAAAATATTTTTGAAGGTGTTAGAGGTGTCTAAATGGTGGAACAAGGTAGAAGATGGTTGATAAGGGTGTGGAAGACCTTGCTAAACAAAAAATATTTAAGAACTCATCTTGAATAAGGGCAAGAAAGCAAGCTAATGCTCTAAAGAAACAATGATTCTTCTTTGAACAAATATGTTTTTGGGCTTGTCCTTGCAGAGCTTACAACCGAGATTCTTAATGTACAAGAGAGAGGCCACCAAGGTCATGGATGAGGCACAATGAGGTCATTAATTTGCTTAGAGGACGAGCGACACTTCCAGCAAGGGGTATGATGGGCCTCTATATTAGACATAAATTAAGGCTCGTGCCTCTAAATTAAAACATAAATTAAGGACTATGACCATCCTTCAACATGTTAAACCTCTATTTTTGTATTAGATAATTTATTTTTAAATTTAATATATTCATCAGGAAGGTTTATGAATAATTGAATATTTGTGCCTAATATTATTTATTTTTTGTGGAATATTGTGAGAATATTGGACAGATTATGAAGAGTTGGAGGAGGAAATAATTTAGGGATTTGTTCCATACTACTCGAGGATCAATAACAAATAATAAGTCAACAAAATATTATGGAATTATGGCACAAATTGTGGAACTCCAATGATTGAGAAAATCTAGGAATATGTTCCACTAATCAAGGGAGCAGATCCACTAATCGACATATTTCGGTGGGGAAAGATTCCTCTATTCATGGGGAATGATTCCTGATCATTTTTTTATAAGTACCAAGTCAAATTTGCCTCTAGGGAATGATTGAGAAAATCTAGGAATGTGTTCCCTGCCATTTAATGCGAATTCCTAGTATTGGGGGCTAGATCCACTAATCAAGGGATTTTGGTGGGGAAATATTCCTCCATTCATGGAGAATGATTCCTAATCATTTTGTATAAATACCACGTCAAATTTTCCTTTAGGGAGATTATTCATTAGTGATATTGTGAAGAGAGTTTGTATTTTTGCAGCTCCATTGTATTTTCTTGAAGGGATGTAATTCTATTTATGAAAATAATGAAGATTGGTGTCATGTTCAGGTTCTAAATCTTGTTCTCCTCCAAAGGTCTCTGAGTTTCCTTGGACTTGGCCATCCTAGGAACCTCAGAGCCCTTTTGTAACATTTTCTTTCCTTCTTTTCATTGCTTATTCACATGCATCTCTAGTTTTTATCGCTTTGTATTTTTGCATTTAGAATTAGTGATTTCTTGTTGTAGGATTGAGTTAAATGGTTAATGAAAGTTCTTTTGTAGGATAAAAAGAATTATTTCATCCTTGGAAAAGCTTTGGAAGTTCATAATAATCATTGAGCTGCTTGGATTAGTCTTCTTATTCCCAAATCTAGATTGTTGGACCTCTTTTTTATCAAAGAACAATAAATTTCTTCTATTTTTTAGAGCATGCTAATGAGATTCAATCGAATTGATTCCACTTTCATTATATCACAAAAACATTCTAGTTCATAAAAAAAATTACCCCATTGAATTTGTACTTGATTTGGTTAGGCAATCTTTAGATTTACTAGCTCACTAGTTCTCAAATTTCTAGATTTTCGACTAGTAATTTTTTTATTTTTATTTTTGCATGGATTAACATAGGTATTTTTGAGTGATTCCAATTGGAATAGGGACCTAAGACATCCTAGTTAATAATAACATTCATCCCATCCAAGTTGGATTTGATTTTCTTGGTCATTAAACCCTCGCCAATTTCATCATTTCACAAGGAAACTTCTCCAAGCTTTTTGAGCAAATCCATTCATCTCCCAACTTTGATTTTAAGTTCTGAGTGATCCTAGTAATTTTCCCACTCCATCCCACCCATAATACACCTTTAATAGGCCTCCCATCACCTCCAACACCTCACATTTTTCTCTCGGATGTATCATGTAGGTTCACTGTGGTTCCTACAAGATCATCCTGTAGGTTTCTAGTACATCCTATAGGTTTTCTTGAAATGACTTACTTTGACACTGAATTGAGATAAAACCTCTAGGAAGTCACCCAAAGCCTCCCAAGGGTATCCCACACCATCCAACCATCTCATAACCCTTCCATCCACCAACATCCTTAATTCACCTGCCACATCACCATAGGAAATTAGTTTGCATATTTGATTTTGCATGAAAATACAAAAAGACAAAAACAGATTTATTTTAGTCCCTTTACTTGCACATTAGTGATATTTGGTGCTTCTTAATTCCATGCTTAGAAAGTAGCATTTGGTTCATGATAATTTAACATTATTGCAAAGCATAGTTTCTTGGCAGTTAATTGTGAAATGGTGTGATTTAGCATTGAATTTCTGTCTCTTTCCTTGTACTTTCTCTCTTGCAATAAGTTAAGGTTCCATTTCAAACATTTGATTTTTTGCAATTATTTTAGGATTTGACTTCAATACATTCACTCCATTACATCATGACAACAAAGGAAGGACACATTTTATGTCGCACATATAGTGCCGACATCTCTTAAGTTTGTACGAACCCTGGGTTGATAATTAAAGTCAGTAGCCTTGGGAGTTGTAGCATTCTTGTGCAATACCAAGGTGAAACACTTATCCAAAACAAACCTAGGGTAAGATATCCACCCTTGATGGAGGGATAAGAACAAAGGATAAGTGGTGAAAAATCCAATGTAGGGAAGGATAGGATTTCAATGTTTTATCTAAGGTAAGTAGTTGAAACAACTTCTGGAAACTACTAGAAGGGGAAGCTTGCAGAATCCCGATCATTCTCCTGGATTTCTCAAACCAATTAAGGTGCAAAGGGGAACAACCTGTTGTTTACCAGCATAGGCCATAGTGGAGAAACTTGTTGGTGAATGCACCCTAGTAGGCTTACATGAAGCGTTGGTCCTTAAACTGGCTCAGATGAAGCAATTTAGGGCTGAAATTCTAGGAAATGAAAGGTAAATGCTTAGGGCTTTGTGAAAGACGGTGACAAGGGGGAATAGGATGTTGATTGATCCAATTAGGAGGCTCATTGATCATATGTGAAAAAATGGCATATAACATTGATCCTCGTGTTCCCCGATTGGAGCAAAACGTTTCATGTTCATCTGGATGTGTCATCAATTGTACTGGGATTTATAATGGAACAAACAAGGGAGGATGAGATGGACCACCCAATCACATTTTCCAACAACAAGCTATCTTTATTGGAGTGGAATTATACCACAATGGAGTGTGAAGGATTAGTGATGTTGTGCACTCTACATAAATTAAGGCATTACCTATTGGGGTCACACTTCAAGTTATATATTAACCATTTTGCATTACACTACCTCATTAACAAGCCATTTTTGGGGGAAATAATATGTAGGTGGCCCTTGTTGTTCCATGAGTACGATTTTGAGATCATAGTAAAGTTTGGTAGGATAAATATAGGGCCGAACCACTTATTGAGGATCCTTTCCAGTAAAGGTGCAAGAAAAATGAATGGTAGCTTACCAGATGCACAATTATTTAGTGTGGAGATAGTAAATGGCTATTTTGAAAGATCTTCCACTTCCTCAACATGAAGACAACAACACAATATTACATGATTACACAAAATAAGAAGTTGGTAGTTAAGGCCATAGACTATTATCTGATTACAATTTGTTTATATTAGTTGGGCCTAGGTGGAATACTCCATAATTGTGTATTGAAACTTGAAAGACCAACCATTTTTAAAAATGATTATGAAGGATTTCTTGGAGTTCATTATACAATAAAAGTGACCATGCTAAAGATTTTTCACATAGGTATTTAGTGGCCAACAATCCACTGTGATGCAAAGGAGTTTGGTCACATTTGTGATATCTATCAGAGAGTGGGAAAATCTTCGCTTCAAGTTGAACTTCCACTGCATTTGAGAATAAAATTAAAATCATTTGATAAGTGATAATATATTTTATTGGGCAAATTAATTCGCTGGAAAAGATAAGTAAAGAATGTTATATCATAATTGCAACAAATTATTTGACCCAATGGGCTGAAGAACAAATTGTAGTGTAGCGGCCACAACCTGATTTTTATTTGAGAATGTCACCACCCACATTGGATCTAATAAAGTTTTGATGAGTGACCAGGCAACTCAATCTCTAAATCAAGCCATTGAAACATTTATAGAATATTTCTAGGTGTACCATCATAAGAGCACACCATACCATCCAGAAGCAAATGACATAGTTGAGTCCTTCAACACGATTATGGAGAATGCACTAACAAAGGTATGCAATGTAAATATGGACAAATGGAACCTAAGGTTTCTTGTAGTGCTATGGTCCTACTAGAATACATCACAGAGTCTTATAGACCAAACACCTTTTTGGTTTGCATATGGACATGAAGTAATAATGCCCATGGAATTCATAGTCCCCAGTCTCCACATTTTTTTCACAATCAATTTGATGGATTCCAACATAGTAGAGAAACAATTGATAGATTCAATATAACTAGAAGAAGATAAATTCCTAGTAGGGTTTCACCAAAATATGTAAAATGTCAAGGAGAAGACATGGCACGATTGTCACATTAAGTAGAAGAAATTCTAGATTGGTGATATTTTGTTGATGCATGACAACAACTTTCTAAAGCACCTTGGAAAAATTTAGATGCATTGGTTGGGAGCATATATTATCATGTATGTCAAAGATGCAAGGGATTTCCAATTGGAGAAATTGAATGGGGATCCACTTAACTGATTGCTAATGGGAGCTGGACAAAATTGTATAGAGACAACCACCCCACTTTCCAAAGTTGATTTGTTTGTAGAGGCTAAACAAAAACAAAGAAAGGCAAAAATAGAGCTTTGTTTCTATAACCTTATTTGTGTTTGTAGGTAGGAATTGTGAAAGAGAGAACCAAGAGGACACCCTGACCATGGGAAAATATGAAACATATTTGGTAGAGAAAAATTTTCTTGACATAAAGAAGAACTAGTGCATTGTTCACTGAGAGCACCACACAGTTAGGTGATCAGGAAGTCGAAGAAAGTGCACAATACTAGATATAAACTAAAAAGTGAGATACATCTAGAATTCAATCACAACAACAAGAGCCAGAACAATGTAGAAAAAGGTTCTAACAAAATAATGTGTCACCCACATGGATTGGACACTATGGAAATTTATTGAAAAAGGAATTAAAGTATTCCAAATCAGTAATTATTTCAGAAAGGATGTTGACATGACTTCCAACGTGGTCAGAACCACAAAATGAAATTCCCACCTAAAAGACCATAACATGAGAGATCGATGAAATTATTATGAAAATGTGTCAGAATCACCAATAAGGGAAAGATGCACAAGGAACATAAGTTACTATTATTTCATCCATTTTCATTTCCATTCCCTTGTATTTGCAAGTGTAGAGTTGAATTTTGAGCATAAACATGATACAATAGCATGTCCAAAGACTAGAGGATAGTGAGAATTACAAAGAGTTGATGTTAATAGATACATATGTTATGGCTTCATTGTATGTTCCCAAGAAAGTGAGGACAAAGGGAACTTGTGGTGCACCAACTCCATAACCAACTACAAAACCAAAATATTAATTGCCGAAAGAGTCAAAGTGAAAGTTGTTAATGACTTAATTCCACCAAGGGATATAAAGGAAGGTGACATATTTGAAATTATAGAAAAGATGAACTAAAAATACCATGATGTTGTAGACCACAATAGGTTTTCCCAATTTTTTGCGGATAAGTACCTGATGATCTCATCACAACTAGGAGATCCACAAGTTTTCAAACCAAAAAATGGGCCACGAGGCTAGAAAAAATTAGTATTTTGATATGCTAGATATTCCCCATTTTGGTTGTAGTTATGAAGTGAACATATGTGTCAAATTTATCTTGAGTTTCATATACGATGGAGTTATGTGGCTTGATGAGCCCATCGAAATAAGTTCACCCCTCATCTCTAGGATTATCGTGTTGCCTATGGTTGTAGAGGATCCATACTCTCTCTTTGACAAAAAAATGAAAAGGTTTTTTCTAAGGAGGTGATGATGAAATACCACACAATTATAGGACATTGCGGGATCTTAATCTACTTTATAAATGATGATCATGTGTATTTCACCATGGAACTAATGGCATGCAAGTTGATTAAGAAGTGTCAAAAGGAGCAATGTCTTGCAGGAGCAGTCGTTTCCATAGAAAAATACATTGTAGGTGTGTAGATGAAATGGATGACCTTCCTTAATACATTTATCAAGGAATACTTGGGGGTGTAAGATAGGAATGTAGAGTTTGAGTATGTGTGTATAATAATAATTATTACTCTAACAAAATTGCAAGTTCCTAAGGATGCTAACTTTCTCCCATTGGAAAAGGTAGAATTTGTGACACTAAGATTTGGATCACTCTGGTATAATTTTGATAATAAGACCCAAATGAATACAAATGTTAACTTTTATATTTGGAAGGAAGTTATCAATCACTATATTCTAAAGGTACCGCAGATTCTGATAAAGGTTGTCAAATCCTACAAGGCATTGAAAAAGTTCCATGCCACCCCCACCATATTTACATACATGCATGTGCAAACCCATACAAATAATGGTTGAAGTGTCAATATAGGCTCGATGAGCATTAAATGTCACAAATAGTGAATTATTGGTCAACATATTAACACACACCACCCCTTGAGGAGTATCCAAAAGTATAAACAATTAATAGTGGCGCAAAGGAAGATCACCACTATTAACAAAAAGAAGGGAAAACTTCCCCACAAGACAAGGAATTCCTAGAGCCCTTGCCATAGGAGCTTGAAGAAGAGCATTTGAGCATGCCATAGCAAGACCCCAACAAAGAGGAAGCTATGTTAGGAGGTAGGAAGAAACCATTGTATGGTTAACAATAGGACACATGAAATAAGAGGAATGTAAAGAAGAAAATCAACCGACATGCACCTTCTCCATTAGAGGAGGACTTAGAGAAATTGGCCAAGGAGATCAAAGAGGCGATAGAGTAAGGGACTACCCTCTCATGGAAACTACTAAAAAAGAAGCTTGCGAACAAAAAGTGTTATAGGATCAGATGTAGTATAAGTTGGAGAAACAACGTCTATTTATTGAGTCATCAAATACATTGACTGCTACACCAAGTGCAACAAAGTCAACTACTACGATGAAGGTAACCAATGCACTTGATCCTTCACTAAATATTCAATCGAAGTTGTCACAACCATCCTCTATATTAACAAAAAATCACACTTTGGTAATTCCCTTAGACGAAATATACTTTGTGGACATTCATGTCCAACAATGAGCTCAGGTACTGCCCTGGGTAGACTTGATTATTTCTCAATTACCCATGCATCTTCTACATTCATTGCAACAATTTATTTTCTAATAAGTATACCTCAAGGCACAATTATCCTTAACAAACTTGGTTGAGATTACTAGTGAGGATGAGGCTCCGTAAGTGGCACAGACATAATTGGTAGAAGCATGACATGAAGCCAAATAAAGAGAAGGGATAGTCCCATGGGCCATTTAAGTAATGTATGGTAAAATTCTAGGTGTCCCAATGAAAATTAACACTCTTGAAAAGAATAAATTGTTGAAAATTGAGGAGGTCAATCATAGCCTAAAACCAAAGGTGGAAGAGATGTAGTTCTAGATGAATTCCACTACCCCACTAGAGGAAGTTGAAAGGTGAGAAAGGGTGCAATATCCTATGAGTCTTTTGAAAGTGCATGCAAGCTTGAGTATGAGTGCACTAGATTATATGACATTGAAATGGATTTATGGAATAGGTTGTATAATAGTTCTAAGCTCAAATATATTGATACCATAATTCAAAATTTGGAGCAATAAAATGAGTCTATACGCATAAATTTGATATCTCTACCAACACCAAAACACAAAGCTACAATGGTAGAAAGTGTGAGATTGGGTGGAAAAATCAACCAATGGGGAACATAGTATCAACAATGGATTTAGAAAGTAGTAGAGCATGAGGATAGATCCTTGTAACTCATAGATGATCTCATTGGAGTGTAGGCCACAATGCACCAAGCCATTGTTCAAAATGAACCCATATTCCAAATTGCTCCTATGCCTATGGAGATTGTAGAAATTATTATCTTACCAAGCAAGGAAATAAAAACAACTATGCATATAGACAAACATATGTTTGAATGTTTTTTAGAAAAAACTACAGAGTTCCTTCCCTTACTTGGTGCATAACCATGCTAGAATGGCTTGGGTGAAAGCCACGAATAATGTTGGGGCCAAGGAGGAAAGAGGAGGAAAGGGAGATTTTTTTTTTAAATTTGCGTGAGTATGGAGAAACCATGTAGATGATGGTGGACACTATGCACATGTTATGTAATGTTTATTAGGTTGAGTAGATGTATAATGAATGTCAAGAAGACTGTGCCATAACTAAAAGATTCTTCATATGACAACACATTCTCCAATCGTGAGAGTTAGTTAGTCGTTGGCATAAATTTTGATTTGGCCCAGTATGGTCCAACAATTGGTATTGGCTTGTAATGTATGAGGACAACTCATCAGGGTGATATGGTTGAAGATTCCCTATAACATGATGCTAAAATATAAAGCTATTTAAGGAGTTTTTTTATGGTAGAGGTTTTTGATTTTTTTTGTTCAGTAGTAGTTTTTATCAATGGTTGTGTTGTTCGATGGTTTACCTTGTTTTTGATAGTCTATCATTCTATTGTTAACATTTACTCTATTTATTGTAATGGTGTTGGCGAGATAGTGTGATATCAATGATGGTAGTGTAAGTTCCTATATTCGGGTGTATGGTTCTTTTGTATGACTTGTACTATTGATGTTTGATATGAATATGAAATGTACATATGTTCTATGCTATTTTCATGGTTTTATGACTTATGTAGTTTGTATCAATATTGGGATCAATGAATGAGTTATAGAGTCTTTTCAAGGTGTCTAGCGAATGTTCAGTGTGCATATTTTATGGTTGAAGTGTAATGTAAATAAATGTGTCATTGCATAAATGATTGAACCTTATTTTTTTTTTTCCATCTAATTTAGTTTTTCACTCACACAATGAATTCCTAATGAATGCTTACTAGTCCAGTTAAACAATGTATTTTATTCAATTGATGCATGTCATAGTTACTAGGAATGTTTCAACGTATGTTGTAAAGGTGTATGAGCATGGTTTCTTTAAAGAATATATTCGCAACATATTGTGGTCACTAGTTTGTGCTGGGTTTTTCTAAACCATAGTCATATCTATTTCCTTTACTCTTGCATAGCCTTCAAAGGTTCTTACAAACCCATCAATATAACTCAGGTGAGATCTCACTTCCTTGTAGATGTTGAAAATTATATTATTTGAGGGATATTTCTTGGGTTACATCTAAACCTTCATCACCCCTGCACGCCAACACTCTCCCTCACTATCTCTCGCCCCTTTTCTCGCATCAATCTCTCTCTTTGTTTGTCTTTGCTTCCCTTTTTCCCCTCACACCACTTCTCTCCCTCTCTCTCGTCTTCCCTCTTTCTCTCCCCACTCTATCTATATCTATATTTCCCTCTTTCTCTCTCCCTCTCTCCCTCTCCCTCACTCCATCACTATTTCTATCCTTATTCCCCCCTATCTCTCTCTCCTCTCTTCTCTCTCTCTCTCTCTCTCTCTCTCTCTTCTCTATATATATATATATATTATATATATATTATATATATATATATATATATATATTATATATATATATATACCGTGTTTCTCTTTCCTCCCTTTTCTCTCACTCTATGAATCTCTCTTCCTTGTCGTTTTCTTCCTCATCCCTTCTCTCCCCCCTCCTTAGCCCTGATTTCTCCTTCTCTCTCTCTTCCCCTCTTCTCTTCTCTCACTCTCCTCTTCCCCCCTCTTCCTCTTATTCTCCATCCTCTCTCCCTCTCTCTCCCTCCCTCACTTAGTCCATACTTCACAACAGACCCCCTTCTATCTTCAACTTTTTCTTTATCTCCAATATCTCCCTCTCTCTCATTCACTCCCTCCCCTTTAGCTCTATTAATATCTTCTCATTCTCTCTCCCTCTGCTACCCAACCCTCTCTGGCTCACTCTCTCTCCATATCTATCTATCTATCTATCTCCTCTCTTTATCTCTCCCCTCTAGCTCTATCTCTATCCCTCCTGGTCTTCTTATCCATCTCATTGTCTCACCACCTCTCTCTCTCTCTCTCTCTCTCCATATCTATAGGTATCTCCCTCCCTCCCTCTTCCATTCACTCTATGAATCTTTCTCCCCTCTTTCTCCCTTACCCCTTTTTCTCCCTCTCTGACTCATCTCCTCTTCACTCCCTCTCCTTGTCTTCTCTCTCTCCTCCCTACCTATCTCCTCTCTCCCTAGTGCCATTTCTATCTCTCTAGCTCTATTTCTAACTCCCCCCTCTCTACTTCGCTCTCCCGATATCTATTTATCTTTCTCTCACTCCCTCTTCCTCCCACTTCCTATCACTCTCCATCCTCTCTCTCTCTCTCTCTCTCTCTCTCTTCAAATATTTTTCTAACTATCCCTCCCTCAGTTTGTATTCCAGAATAGCCCCCTCCAACTCTCTCACTTTTTCTCTCTACTTTGGAGCTCCATATCTATCTCCCTCCCTTTATCATTCTCTATATCTTCCTCTTTTACTCCCTCCCCTCTAGCTCTATTTCTATATCCACCTCTCCCCTTATCACTCTACAGTTCCCTCTCCCTATATCTATCTATCTCTCTCTCTCTCTCTCTCTCTCTCACTCCCTTTCCTTCTCTCTCTCTCCCTCCTTCCTCCCTCCCTCACTTAGTCCATTCTTCACAATGCCCCCCTTTTAAATCTTCCTTTCTCTCTCTACCCTCTAAATCTATCTCTATCTCCCTCTCTTTATCCTTCTCTATCTCTCCCTCCCCCTCTTTCACTCTTTTCCACTCATGTCATCTCTCTATCTCTCACTCTTCCACCTTCAGTCTCCACCCTTCCCCCCAACGCTCACTCACTGACATAATCTCTCTCTCTCTCTCTCTCTCTCTCTCTCTCTCTCTCTCCCTACCCCCTCTCTCAATCCATCCTTCACAACACCCTTTCCAACTTTGTCTCTCTCTTCCTCCCCCACCCTCTTTCCTTATCTCTCTCACTTTTTGAATCTCACTCACTCTCTCCCCACAATCACCAACTCATTCTTCTCCACCCCCTACTCTCTCTCTCTCACATCCACCGTAAACCCATCTCAACCATTTCCCGCCAGCTGAATTTTTTCTAGTGGAAATACTACATGCAACCTAGTGTTTTTGACTACAAATACATGAAAACATCAATTTTGACAAAACACATAAATATTTCTATCTACGAGGTTATTTTTTCTATAAGCTAGACAAATCTATTGCCCATAAAAATACACACATATAGAGTGAGTGTAAAAAATTAATAATTTTTACAATTTCTAATACATTTTTCTCTTGACATCTATTAAAATCTTCTATTAAAATCTTAAAATACATCCTTCATCTATTTCCATAACTTTTGGGGGCCTTAACCATTTGATTTTTTTTTTTTTAAGGTGGCAGAAGACATTTAAACCTACAGTATGAAGAAATAAATGTTTAATACTATAAGACGTTTTTAAATTGTACTTAAAAAGCCTTCTAATTTCAAACATATAATGATTTTCATAATTAAAAATAAATAAATAAATAAAATTAAAGATTATAAAATATGGAAAAATAATTATCTACAAGAACAATCACTTCTCCACAACTCCACAAATTTTTTTAATCAAAATTTCATCATTTAGATATTCAAAAATTGCACTAACAAAAACCCAAAATTCATAATTTCAAACCAAATTACTATTATTTATATATTTAGAAAATCTACTATTTTTTTACCTTTAATATTTCTTACTATCATTTTCAATTTCATTGCATAGGCGTTTTTAATTATTCCTGTTTTTACAAATTTACAATGCTGGTAACATGTCATTAAACTATCATTAACTTCCATCTCATAAAAGTTATCAAGACCATAGTGGATGCCCACAGTCATGGGCAACTGCATCATAAAAACTGATATACATTAAAATCGCTCTTGTGGAATTTGGTTCCAACTTAATACTTCTTCTAAACATTCATGAAGGCAGTCCTGTCTGCATCATCTTCCAATCTCCCGGTCTCTACCAGACGTTCCATCTTCCCAGTACCGAATATTCGCATCTGGTGTTTGCCTATCTAATTCATTCGCCTCTGCTTGGAAATAAAGCTGGGGGCCTCCACGCCACTGCAGCGCGTACATGTCTCTTCGCTGCAACAGAAAGCAGCGCCTTCTGGTACACATTCTTCAATGCTCTCAGGATGTTTTTGGGTGAAAATATTTTAACACCAACAGCCATGCGGACACGCCATGGAATTCCAGGTTTCTTCGTCCTCTTCGCTCTGATTATTCTAATTCTTCTCCTTCCTGCACCTCCTTCCTGATGAAGATTCTGGTACTTGCGTCGATCTCTGCTTGTAATTAATCGACTGTAAACATATGGTATAACGCCTTTATGTTTCTCCATGTCTTCACAAAATTATCCACTGGTTTTATCATTGAACGCAACACATAATAATATATTTCGTTTGGAGGTCGGGTTTCAGAAGTAGGCACGTGGTCGTTTCTTCGTGTTTGGTGTTCGCAGCACGCGGTTTTGGAATTCATGACCAAATTGAATGGATGACTGACAAGATGACAGGGTTCAATTTCAGCGGTATTATTCCGCTATATTTCTATATAATATTTTTATACATAATGGTAAAATTGTAGTTTGGGGACAGTCATCACTGTCCAAGGGAGATGTTTTTGAGTTTTTTTTTCTTCTAAAGAAATCTAATCTTTTCCTTACTTCCAAAGAAATCTAATTCTTAGCCAACAATAAAAAAAATTTAAATTCTACTCCAAGCCCTTCATTATATTTTTATATATTTTATTTTTTACAAATTAAGTTATTCTTCCTTACCAAACAACACCTCTTAGTTAAACAAAAAACAATTTTAAAATATACTTCCAACCCTTCATTATATTTTTATATATTTGGTCCTTCCCTAATTTATTGTGGTACTTGAGTGGAGAACACTTGTCCCTCGTCATAACTGAATTGTTTTATTTGTTTTTTATTTTTATATGGTTTTAGATTTACAGATTAAAGTGGGGGACTTGAATTCCGAAGGATTTCATTAAAGATTATAGTGTAAATTTTTAAAAAGTTATTATAAATTTATATTATTATTTATTAATTTTTTAGAAATGTTTTATATTAAATTAATTTAAAAATAATGTAGATTCAATAAAAAATTAAAGAGAAATTATAAGATTCATTTTTATAAAATAATTAAAAATAATACAAAATTAAATATATATATCTTATTAAAATAAATGAAATATTAATAATTCATACTTATAATCATTACAATATACAATTTTTTTTTCATTATTTATATTTGTCTCTCATAAGGAGACGAGACTATAGCCAAAATTGTACCCTTGTAAGGGTCAAAACCTACAACTAAATATTTACATAATTAGTTTCAAATAAATTTATGCTAGAATTCTCACCTATTTGGCCACATACATAATCATATGCAAAAGGAAACATAAACCTCCATCATTAACTTAGGGAAGTGCTTCACAGTGAGATCCTACAACTCGGATAAGGTATGTTGGGTCAGCCGCTGATCTCATTACTATTGGAGGGATGTCAGGATATTGTTCAATCCTTGCCAACCTGTGATCTATTATCTCCAACATGCAATCCTAGTGCTTCATGTGTACATGCACATGGTTCAATGATTGTATCATATCCCTCCTAGACTCTTGATTGTCTGGTAATGCGTATCCCAAGAGGAACTTTAATTTCCAATATAGTGTTATTGTTCGCATGTACTAGTTGGATCTACCACATGTATGTCATGTGTCAGGAATCCATTTTGAATACTCCTCCATCACCTCATAATTTGATAGGGAAGTTCATTAAGATGAGGCTTCCCCCTCCAACCTCGCTAATTCTTCTTGTATATTCATTTACACTTACTCTTTATATCTTGCAGTAAAGCTTGCTACTCTATTCTCCGGATAGGAGTTCCCTCTATGGGCATGCTTCTCATACTATGTTTCCCCTCTTCTCACTCTGCTTCTCTCCACTGACATTTTAAATGTAGTCCCAAACCTCTAGTATCGGTAATATTTTCTATCATGTGTCCACAAAGCTTCACTCCTCCTCTTCCCCTTGTTCTTCCAGTAGTTACAGCCTGCATGATATGTGGCCTAAAAGATGATTATCTAGGCACCTTATTCTCTATACCACCCGTCGAATGATGTAGCTACCTAACCTCAACCTTTTCCTACTTCCAACCACCTACTAGCTTCCAGTTTCCTCAGTTGTCATCTAACTCGCACCAAATCCTAACAACTACCTAGAATATGGTCACTGTACTCTCACCCCATCCACCTAGAATTGTGAGGGTGAAGACCTATGCTCTTTTCTTCCCACTTCAAATTCTCAAAAAGCTAAACACCACCCTAGGAGTCCCAAGGAAATACCTTTCGTTCCCAAACGCATGACATAGACTTAAATTTGCTAGAATTCAAAATATATGTCCTCACTAGGAGAACTACCCTCAGATCCAAAATTGCTTCCAGACTGATACACTACAAATCTAAAATTACAAAAACCAACCTCAAAGCAAAGATACCTTGCCAAAAGAAAACTATACCAATTTGTCTTCAACCTCCATACCCAGTCCCACTCCTAGCTTAGAAGATGAGATTCAATTATACATAAAAAATAGCCCTCCCCAAAAATATTGTGAGGAGATAGGGGTCTCTCGAATTGATTTTGGGGGAAATAAATGAAAAATAAACACACCACATAGATATCAAACTTGGTTATAGAAATTACCTATTCTAGGTGGAGTTTTTTCCAGATGTGCTCTCTTGGACCTTCCGAGTTCTGCTTCGTCTTTGGGCATAGATTTCTCCTGGTCTAATATGCCTTGCCATCTACAAACACCATTCTTCTTACAACATATAATTAATAAACATGTAAAAAGTTTAAATTTTTAATTAATAAGCAAATAATTAGAAATAGATCTCGAGGTAGCTCAATTGGCGATGTCCATGAAAATGAAGTGTTATGTATGAGGAGATTTGAGGTTCATGTCCCATCGATTCACTCATTCCTGCGAAAGGGGCATATGTAGGCAATTAGAAGTTATAGTGGTAGTGGTTAGAATCAACCCCATGTCAAGGGAGTATGAGACAAACCCACTTGCCAATTCCTCTAGATAAACTAAAAAAATAGAATAAGAATATTTTTTATATATAGATATGAGAATTATATATAAAATATAAAGAGTAGGTATAAATTAAAATCTATTTTTCTATTCCCCAATCGAGGTCTTGGAATTATGGACATTGGAGGAGAGGTGGGGGGACAGTTCCACCCAACTGCCTCCCATCACATTTAAGATGGGGTTTGTCATGGTCAACCCATCCCATACAACACACATGTAGAAAACTATTACCACCTTTCATCCTTATCATAGACTACTCTCAGCTTGAGCACTCTAGAATGAGAGATCTTGCTCTCCATATTTTTTGTTATGCTTTGGTTATACCTCTGCCATAGGTGGGTTAATTCCTTTAGGGAAAAAGCAGTGAGGGGCTTTCATTTGATGAAGACTCAAGGTTGTGGCATAAAGTTTGGGCTTCCTCTCTAGTTTGGATGACAAATGTTTACCATGGCCATGGGTTGGCATGCATTAGAATCATATGAGACTCATCATCAATGATTGAGGTTCTTCAACTCATGCATTAGATGCTAAGCAATGGTAACAAGAAAATCCTAGGACAAGCAGTGTAGAAATCATCTAGTGCATTGATGGAAACCACAACGTTAGACATTACAGGAGCAAGAAACATCAATGATCAACCAACTCTCATATCTACACAAGTTTAGGTCTAGTGGGTTAATCAACATTGGGTAGCTCTCTCTATGTCCAATTCCTTTAGTTTTGAAAATTCCTTCACTATTTTTTCTTTTATTTCTGGGTGTTGGCCTATAATTCTCTGAGCTCACTGCAGGTGAGCTATGGTTTGAATGTGGTTTCCTCCTAGTTGTTACTGGACCTTGCCAAGAGTTTTTTATCTACCATCCCTCACTAGTTTGTTTCCAATAGAAGCTGCCATAGAACTCTTTTGAAGTTCATGCCTACCTATGTTTTTCTTTTATTTGATCTTCTCATTCCATTTCCTTTGGTTTATGGATGTTTTGGGTAAGAATTATATTGTGGACATTGTTTTTTTGGTTCAATATACCTCGACAACAAATGCACTACTGCCAGGGTCTAGGGGTAGGGGTCCTTAGGGTCGACTGTGAGATTGAGCCCAAGCTCAAGACACCACACCTATTTCCCACTCTACCCCTTTTCCATAAATTCAAGAGGAAATATGTTAAATTTAAGCCTTGACCACTAGTGACTGAAAAACCTGCTCTAACTTAGAAATTCAAGATGAGGTAACCAATTGGGTTGTTGAACAGGGACACACTAGGTAAAGATGAAGCCAATATCGAAACTCCATCACACTACATTGGCATATTAAGACACTCTTGGACAGGATCTTGAAGAGAAACATGAAGATGACAATGATATAATCTCTTCCTTGAATGAAATCAAGTGTGTGCAACATTATCAACTTTATTAAGTTTGGATGCTTGGCTTGCGCACCTTGAAAGCCGAATACAATGCAAAATGAAACCCACTTCACTAGCTAGAACAAACGCTCAAGACCTGACCATGGTTACTTCATCCAACTCTTAATGTTATGTTTCACCATTTGGTAGTGCTCTTTTATTTTATATAGTTTAGTCTATGTCAGTTATCATAAATTTCACGATATTACTTGTTATTATTTTGAATTATCTAAACTCTTGTCCATGGTCACTAGATCTAGTTTCCCTCCAGAGAGACTGTGACTGGATTCTCCTCAACACTTGGTAGATTCAAAATTAAATTAAAAATATATCTTACCACTGTTCCACGGGGGTGCGTCCCCCCACCTAGGAAACACGTCTCCATGCTTCCTTGCGCTCTAGGGATGTGGCAACATCTGGGGGACGTTTCCCCATGTCCCCAAACAATGGGAACATGAGGAAACTCGAAGGGGGGACATTTCGTTCAAAAAGAGGAAACATTTCTTGCATTTCCAAAAACAGTTGAGGTCAAATCATTAAATAAAAAACGTCACAATGGGATGTTGATTCAGAGGATGATGTACATGCAAATATGTAGAGATACTTGATGAGGCACAGATGGGGTTGGTTAGTGGGCCACTTAACATGTTTGAGAATGCAAATGATTCTTATTCATATGGTAACATGGTTGATCCTGATTTGTTCATGCAACAACTGGATGCAGACACTAGTGGGACATTACCTTGAACAATTATGCTCATTTGTCATTTGATATGTTCTTATGTTATCTTCTTTTATGTTTTGGATTTTAGTTGTAGACTTCAGTTTGTTTTGAATCTTCATATATGATATATTAGAATTGACTCTATAAAAATTTGAATCTTGATGTATTAGACTTCACTTTTATTTCAATATTCAACATTCACAATTGGAACTTCAATATGGTTTAAATTTTATTTTCATTGCACAATGTACAGTTACATGTATGATTGTATCATGCTTTTTGTTTTAAATTTCTTTCAATTATAGGATTCATCCATTTATCCTTCATGATGTAAGTGTTATAAAATGATAAAAACACTTAAATTATAAAATTTCAATGATATATTTATAATTTGTTAGTATTTTACTATTTTTTACTGTGTTTCCTTGCTCCCTCATTCCCATGTCTGAGAAACTTGGTGGAACTATGTATCTTAGATGTCATGTATTTTTAATTTCAATTGAGTTGACATTAATTTTAATAATAATAATTTTTTTTTGAGGTCAAGGCCCAACTAAAGACCAAATTGATATATAATACCCCTTTATTTGTGGGACAAGGGACTCATCTCTCCTATAACAATTTTACTATTACTAAAATTTATTAAGCGTACATATTTTACCCCTTTATATTTGAATGTATAATCTCTTAAGAGGAAAAATATATGATTATTATTACTATTTAAAAAAATATTAATAATAAGTAAAATATTTCAATATCTATTTGAAATACAATATTATAATATATATACTTTATATTCTTACTATATATGCTATATATTGTATATTATATGTATTATGTATATATATATTATATATATATATATTATATATTTTTTAGATTGGTTAATATATGATATTCAAAAAATATATCAACAAAAAAAGATATTTCAGTATTAGTCAAAAATAAAGTAATTCAATGTTTTTCTATATATAAAAATAAAGAAAGCAATATATATTATTTATTTATTTATTTTATAAATAGGTATTTTTTCAATCTAAAAATCCATAAATACTTAACATGAAGTTGATACATGGTATGCTTAATGATTAAGATCACGAATATATGTTCAAATCTATATGAGGTAGAGTATGTACACCTCTCTAGACTTTATCAATGAGGTGGGTTCCCTTATTCCACATACAACAGGGTCTCATATACCAATTTGAAAGGATCACTTCTTGGTAGGGTGTCGAGAGAATTGAAACCAACCATGACCTCTCAATAGAAAATGTGCTTTAACAACAGGGACTTTGGTTCCCTTATTCCACAAACAACAGGATCTCATATACCAATTTGAAAGGATCACTTCTTGGTAGGTGTCCAGAGAATTGAAACCAACCATGACCTCTCAATAGAAAATGTGCTTTAATAACAGGGACTTGACCAATTCTTGGCAGGGTGTCAAGAGAATTGAAACTATGACCTCTCAATAGAAAATGTGCTTTAACAATAGGGACTTGACCAATTGAGCTAACCCTGCTAGATTATTATTCTTATTATAGAAAATATTAAGAAAATAAATATTTCAATTTTGATTATAAATAAAAATATTTCAAGTATCATGATTTAATTAATAATAATATTAATAAGGTTATTGTGAAACCCCCGAGGGAGCAAATCTCTTGATATATATCTATATATATATATATATATATATATATATATAATTATATATATATATAATATATATTTATATAATATATATATATATTATTATATATATATATATATCTATGTATACTATAGTAATACTCATTATTATCCATGGAGAGCTTATATTAATACCACATGCCAAATAAAATAATAGATTAATAATATAACATGCCCAAACAATACCATGGATTAAAAGGACACATGTCAAGTCCACCTTGAGCATGAAGGGAATCACTCATTGCCCTCATATTGCCTTGTAGAATGCACCTCTCGGTGATATAAAAAAGTTTTGTAATATAAATGGATAGATAGATATAGCAGATCATGAGTTGAGAAGATTAAATCCTTTAAACTTCACAAAAAAATTGCACTTCAAGTTAATATTTAATGCATGCTACATCCAAAATTAGGATAGAGCTAAACTAGCACAACCACATAAATTAAAGTGATTGTGAAATGATAGATTTCAAAAGACTTATCATACGATATAGTTACATTACCAAAATTAAAAAATAATCATAAAAATTAACTAAATTGTAACTTTATTCTAGATTATTATTATTAGCATTAATTATAAAAAGAATTAATATATGAGTCAACCATACCTACATTTTAAAATACTTGTAACAAATTTTGTAACTATAGAGATTCATTCCCACTTTAACATAGTGAATATTAATCTATAAATAGGTTTTATTACAATATGCTTGGCTAGTACCATGTCTACTACAATACCATATGCCCAAAAAATCATAACTCATGTGCATATGCCACATGTTTATGAATTTCTTTAATTAATCAATTCAATTAAAAGGAAGAAAGATCATATCTATTTTTTATTTCAACCTTTGATTTTTTATTACTACTTATAATATTTTAATATTCTATTGAGGTTAAATCTTTATAATCTATTTAACACTTATTTGTAACTAAATTAAAATCTTAAAAACTATATTTTAAATATTAATTTAATAATATTAAATTTTTAAAAATATCTTAAAATTTAGATAAAATAAATATTTTTTTAATTATTAAAATAAAATATATAATAATTTGGGTTGTCTTTAATGCGGCTTTTCGGAGATTTCGGTGCTGGAATCTGATAGAAAAATTTGTGGTGAAACCCTGATTTGTGTTATTTAAACTAGTTTTTTGATTGTATATATGGATTCAACACCTTGAAAAACCCCTAGGGCACTTCTATTGTGCGAGGGCTACCCATTTAAATTGTGATTTCAACGAATTCCTGCATAATTTTAGAGAAGTGAGACCGAAAAATACACTGTAAAAACTTCCAAAAAGTCGCACTAAAGACAACTCGTAATAGCTTTTTTTTTTTGTAAGTGGAAGATTTTTCATTAATAAAAAGTATGTACAAGGATGTCAAAATGCAGGTGTCCTCACCCTGACCAAGTTTGTTGACCAATAACCGGGAGACCCACAGCCTTGTAGGCCTCACATGCTAAAATACAAAAATAACTAACAAGACACCAGTTACCATAATTAGTCATGAGAAGTGATAAAGGCAAGATTATCTCGCCCCATCCCTAGAGGAGGAGGTGGGCGGTAAAGACAAATTATGGGCATGTTGCTCAAAGTGAGCAAGCCAAGATTCCAACTTCTCGATTTTCTCTATCATAATATTTTGACCAAGCCAAATAACTACAATTCGTTCAGGAACGTGGCATTGAAAGTATTGAAGTTGCTCCAACTTGGTCATAATTGCCTTGTGTTCTTCTCTCTGGATCCTGTCATGATATTCCAAAGTGTCCAAGATGGACTGAAGCATCTCTTGCTGCATTGAATATCCCCTGATGCGATTAGCAGTTGAACGTCCCACAGAAACCACGCTTCTCGGCTTGCCACCCCACCCTCGAGAACTTGAGCCTTGTCCACAACCTGAACTCCCACCTCTGCTGCCACCTCCATGACCACCTTGAGATAGGGCCCTACAGCGTTTGCTACCCACAGGACAGCCTAACGGATTTTTCCTGTCGCCAACGACACCGCACCCACTAACTTTGCCTCACTTAGAAACTGCAGACTGACTCCTGCAGACATCACCAACTCTCTCTCTCTCTCTCTCTCTCTCTCTCTCTCTCTCTCTCTCTCTCTCTCTCTCTCTCTCTCTTTGTGTCACCCTTGGCACCAGCCAACACAGGTGGGCTAAATCTAGCTTCGACCCAACGAGAGTGCGTGGGGAGTGGGGGAGTGGCTTCATCATGGAAGCCTCGCTTAACACCAATGATCTGAATCGAGCCTAGGTTGACGCCCACGACCACCAAGGCAGTCACAACACCACGCCCCTTATGACAAGATACACTACCAACAAGACGATCACCACTGCAAACCCAACACTCCGCGCCCTTACCAAGAGAGGCAAAATTACGCCACCGCTCCAGTCTTCGCCGCCCAAATTCACCTCTAGACGACTATAGACCCTGGCCAAAACTGCCCAACAACCTCTCACCTGGAGGGTCCAAAGGAAAGCCAGACAACTATCCATAGGAAAAGCACCACACTGTAACTCCTAGAAGCCCAAGCTGTGCCAGAGCCACTGGACTTCCTCAATTATAATTCTGCAACCAACAACACTAAGATAGGAGTACCAAGCAATGTCAATAACATAGAGCTCAATTATGGCTAGCTCCAAATACCCAAGTCGAGTACATTTACCACCTATAAGACAACGAGTACCATTGACCGCAACACTAGCCACAACACGTAAAGAGTCGTCGCAACACTACTCAGAATGCCTACACACGAAACCACCCAGGCCCAAAATACAAATACCCAATACCAACAAATTCTCCAACCAACCAAACACCTAATCAAACCATAAATAATATATATTATAAATATATATTTTAATTTAATTAAAATAATTTATTAATATTATTTTAAATAATTTAAATACAATATTATTTTCAATTATTTAAAAATTACAACACTTCTGATTTTAATGTTTTTTCACTCTTTTTTGTTTGGTAGGATGGGGATACGGATAGGTCTCAATGGTCTTTATTTTAATTATTAACCTGAAAGACTTCGGCTCTAGATGTTAGGTTTTATTACGCGACAAGTCGTCGGTCATGGTAGGCTTTCACGTCATACCACATATCTTTGGACTCAAACTGTTCTAGAATATCTTAGAAGTTCCACATGCTCTTTGTTTATGTTATAATAAAATTACTAATATTATAATAGGTTATTGTTGAGGTTACATAAAGGTAAAATTGAGTTGAACTTTTTATTTATAAACAAATAAAATTAATGGCAAAGTTGATGTTTCTTGTTTTTATAATAAATATTCATAAAAGTAATAGTAAATATTTATGAAAGTTTTAGGGAATAATAATGTTTTAAGGGAAAAATTAAATTAGTTTTGTTTCTTAATTATCATATATTTTGAAAATGGTGTATATTAATTTAATTGATGTTTTTCTTTTAAGAGTCTATATTTATGTCTGCATGGAGTAGCTCAAGTGGCAGTGGTCGTGGGAATGAAGTCTCACCGAACCGGAAGTCTTGGGTTCAAATCTTGGGCTACCCTTCCCCCGTAGTGGGGTATGTAATGGACATGAAAATTGGAGAATCCCACCAAAGCTTACAAAGAAAAAGAAATCCATATTTATGTAATTTTTTTATAATAAGTTTTAAGGTACTGAGTTTTTTTTGGTTCAAAATGCTTAACAAAAACTTAATTGGATATGTTATTTTTAAAAAAAATTACTTTTGTGTTTTAGTTTTTTAATGTTTTCCATTTATTTTTTAGAGGTTAGTTGGATATTGTTTTAAATATTTATAATTTATTTAGTTATAAATGGGTTACATTTAAGTTAGATTTAGAGTTTGCATAATAGAAAATCTCATTAAGATTATTAAACCAAAAATATTTTTTAAGAAAATTAAAAGATGGAATCATAACTTAATATAATAGTGTGACAAAAATTTCTACTAACTAGATCTCTTTAAATTAACAAAGATACTCTAAGACACATAGAGAAACCTACACAAACTTGAAAGATGGACATGATATTTTATAGAAATAGAAATTGAATAGAAAATAAAAGAGAAGAAAATGTTAAAGCAACTATAGTTCTGGCTATGGGTGTGGATTCTTTTTGAATGATGGAATTTTATTAGTCAAACTTTTCCACGCTTTTTTATGGTATATTTCCGTGTTTCTCTTTAATTTTATAAATAATTTTATTATAGATTTAATTAATATAAATTTGTTTTTAATGAGTTAGTCCACCCTACATTATTAGGAAGCTAATCTGAATCCATACCATTTATCCTACAAATAATATGGTCATTGTTTAGTGTTTTTTTTTAAGAATAAACAGTGGTCATTATTTTTGTTTATAGATATATTTTTATGGGATGTTTTAACCTGATTTAGAGTTTAATTTACATTTGTTATTATATTCGATTTGTGTTAGTAATTGATTTATTTTTCTTTTATTTATAAAGATTAGATAGATTTTTTTATTTTTAAAAATGAAAATCTTATTATTTGCACTTAAAGTTAAAGAAAATTTTGTTTTAAAAATTTTGAAATTAAAATTTTTAATTCCATTATATTTAAATGCGGATGATAATGAAAAGATAATGAATTAATTGATTTGTTTCAAAACTTTATTTGTATATTTAAAAAGATTTCATATCTTTATAATTTTAATGAATTTGAAGATTAAGAAGTTGTCTCAATAATTTGGTGTTTCTTGATTTTAGGAATTTTAATTGAATCATTTGGTTTGGAAGTTTTTGAAAATTTGGGGTTTAGGATATTTAATCCTAAATCCTCGTCACATGCTTGAGACAAGGGCCAAGACCACGAGCTTAGTTAATGGGGGTGTAAGCTTGGAGGTAGTGAGCTATCAATATCGGGAAATAACTTAACATTGGTAGAATGAATACATGATACTAATAGATCTTACACTATCTATTAACTAATGAAGGAGTTACCATCGGGGGACAAGTTATTGTCGTATTCTAGGGAATTGCACAAATTATTACGAGAATAACTATACACCAAGCAAGTATTTAGTAAAGAGAGAAATGCAACAAATGAGATAGAGAAAAGAGATAACTAGAGTAGGGGTAACTAGCTAAAAGAATTCCTTGTATTAATCCACAAGGATTCCATCCATACATCGTCAATATACTTGTATTTATACCAAACTCAGGCATATACAAGTAACTAACTGCCTTAACTACTTACACATAACCCTTAACTACTTAAACACAATCATGCCCAAAGTGGATCTTCTTTGTTATTATGTTTTTGTGACAATGGTTGCCAGTTGGGCCCTTGTGTGCTTCATTGATGATGCTTTCTCATTCATGTTCTAGTGCACATATTTTCATAATTTAGTGTGGTCCTAATTTGTGCAAATAGCCACTCATAAGTGTGAACTGGGAAACATTCATTACTATTATTTCCTTCTTTTTGGGAAGCTCCTCATATGATTTTTCGTGATGTAATAATCTAACTATCTCTACCAACTCAAGTGGAGTGGCTTCAACTCTAAACAAGTGTGCATTAGGTATCTCATCATTCAGATGCAAGTTTTTAGTCTCACTAGATGCTTATGGGTCTTAGATCATTAACATTTTCCTTAAGTTTGAGGAAGATGAGCTCTGAGCCAAGCATAAGTAGTTTTAAAAGATAATCCATGCCCTCGCTTATTCCTACATATTTGGTCATTTGCTAAAGTTTTTTCTTATAGTTATATTTTTTTTCAAAAGAAAAAACATATTTAGTCATTTGCTAATTTTTTGTATTAAAATTATATAATAGAATCATGATGAGTGATTATGCTTCGTGACCAAATGGGGAACTACTGCAAATCATTGATTTATTGGGTAGTTCAGGGGAGGAATACTTGTCACTTGCTTTCTTACATAGTGGGAAAACCTATCATAGCTTAGTTGTCAAACTAGCAGTGAGGACAACCATTAGTAGATGTTATTCATTAATGTAGGTTGACTCATCAATGTTATTCAAGGAAAACCATGCCCCCTGGGATTACCCGCTGGTGGTCTGTAAGGGGAATGCTTTTTCTCCTGCCAAATGCCTCTGAGTCTTGGACTGTTAACTCGTTTCCTTACGGTGGAGGAAGACAGGCTCTTAGTCAAGTAGAAATAGTTTTAGGGCATACTCCAGGTCCAATACTTGTCACTTGTTATCACTGAATTATTTTATTTATTTATTGATTGATTTTCAAGATTAGATATGGTTTATTGGTTAAATTAGGGAACTTGAATTTTAGATCATTGAAGGACTTTATAAAGATTATATCATTTTTTTAATTATTATAGATTTATGTTAATTTAGTATTTACTAAATTTCGAAAATAATCAAATTTTTCATGATGATTTTTTTTTTTGAACACTTTTCCATATTATAATCGTTCATATTAAATCATTAAGTTTAAAATTAATTTAAAAATTTAATGTAGATTCAATAAGAATTTAAAAGACATAAGATACATTTTTATTAATAGATTTTCAAACAACTTTTTTAAATAAAAATGTATAATATGCATTAAAATAAATTAAAATATTAATAATTCATATTCATAGCTCTCTCTCTCTCTCTCTCTCTCTCTCTCTATACATGTTGTACCTTGCTGCTCCATGTACTATTTCATGTACTTTTTGTCCATGTATTGCATCATTTACAACTATATTGTTGTCCCACTGTAACACCTACAACACACATAGATTTCCATGCTGTCACCTACAACACACATGTATTAATGTTGTGATAATTTCAACCACCTTTGCTGTGAACATATCTCTTAATGAGTGCTTCTTTAGAACTACTTCAGGCTGAACATAAGGGCCTCCATTAACAACATTTTAGGGCCTCATCTGAACTATATATAACAGTAGATTAGTATCATTAATAGATTTGGACTAGGGCTCCTTTCTAGGTCTCAATAGAGCCTCCTACATACAACTTTAGGATTCCTTGACAGTGGATATAAGGTGATGTACAAACCTGTGTTTAGGGCTCCTTTAGTGCTTGACTTGACAATGGATTAAGGGACCATTTTAGGCTGTTGTGCATTATATCTCCCTTAGACATCATTTAGGGCAAGGGTTCTTCTCTAGGATAGTAGCCTGATCTCTGCGACTAAGGCACATCCTTACTACGACTAGGATCTCCCTTTAGGACAATGGCTAGCTGTGAATAGAATCTTTCTTCCTCTATGACTAGGAACCTCCTTTTAGGGCATCGTAGGTGCTTCTTAAAGGACCTTTTCCTTCTCCACGTCTAGAGCTCTTTATGGCAGCATTAGGGCATCATTATAGCCAACATAGGGCTTCTCCACAGGGTAGCGTTAGGGCTTCCTTGTGGCTGAGATAAGGGCTATCCTCCATGATAGCGTAGAGCCTTCTAGGCCATCTCCTTTGATAGTGAAGAGTCTTTGTCCATTAGGGAAACGTTGTCCCTTAGGATCTCTCCTCCCACCAAAACCCATAGACAAGTGGAGAGGAAGAGATCCCAAGTGAGTGTGTCCAAATGACTTTCAAGGCACCTCTATTTATACTAAAATGTTGAGCACATGTTGGGTTTATTTGGTTGCTAGTCAACCTTGACGAATTGTCCCATAACATAAATAAATTCATATCCCCATGAATACTTATTGGAATCAGATGATCTTTAGATCAATCCTACACCTCTCGATGAGAGGGATCCAAAAAAAATATCAGTTTCCATTAATAAGATGACCCACATGGAGTTTGGTCCTAGTTTCCAATTTTAACATTATGTTGAACAACAAATGTAACATTATTGTTGGTCCATCAATAACTCATGATATATAATAGTTAGATACAATACAAGTAGATGAGTTATATAGGTGCTCTAAGCCTTACAAATACCTTTTGTTTATTTCTATTGAAAATTTAGAGGTGAGATAAGTACAAGATAACACTCAACAACAGCTCAATGGTTAATGATCTCAATCCAATTTTGATAGAGTTACAAATGAACTTTGTAGACCACAACATATAATATTTTGTATACTAGAGCATTATCCCACTACCTTTGCAAACTGAAATGACCACATGGATATTATTCCTTCCTAGTGTTTATTTATAAGCAATGACATACATAACCCATTTATGCATATCTGTGTGGTTTAGTGGGCACTTCATCTTAGTTATGTCTCAGTTGAAGTAGTGAAGATACCAAGGCATGGATATTCATAACTAACTCACTCTCTCTCTCTCCTCCTCTTCTCTCTTCTCTCTCCTCTCCTCTATATATATTATAATATATAATATATAGTATATATATATATATATAGAGATGAGAGAGAGAGAGTAGAGAGAGGATAGAGAGGAGAGAGAGAGAGACGAGAAAGAGAGAGATGATTCTTTTACAAATAGAAGAAAAATGTACAAGAACCAAAAATATTTTACAAACAACAGATTGGGTTATAGAGAGAAGAGAGAGAGAGAGAGAGAGAGAGAGAGAGAGAGAGAGAGAGATATCTTTACAAAAGAAGAAAAATGACAACCAAATATTTACACAATTGGGTTAAAACATGCCTATGTCAGAATTATGACCTATCTAGATAAATAAAATAATAATATACAAAAGGAAAACCATAAAAATTCATCATTAACTCAAGGAAGTGCTTTAGAGTCAGATCCTACAACTGGGTTAGGGTTTGTTGGGTTGGTTGTTGGTCTCACTACTACTGGAGAAATGCTAAAATGTTGTTCAATACATGTTAGCATGTGATATATCATATCCAACGTGTAATCATGGTGCTTCTTGTGTCCATTCATATGGTCCAATGATTGTAGCATATCACTCCTAAACTCATGACTATTAAGTAATGTGCGTCCCAAGAGGAACTTCATTTTCCAATACAACATTATTGTTTCTGGGTAACAGTTTGTTTTTCCATGTGTATGTCATGTGCTAGGAATCCATCCTAGCCACTTCCATCACCTCAAAATATGAGAGTGATATTTATTGAGATGAGGCTCCCCCCTCCGACTTGGCCAATTATTTTAGTATATTCATAGGGATCTTCTCTTTAAATATTGTATCAAACCCTACTGCTGTATTTTTCATATGAGAGTTCCCTTTCTAAGCACAATCCTCATAGTATGTTTCCCCTCTTCTCACTCGTCTTATATCCCTTGGAATTTTTAATGTATTCCCCAACCTTTAGTATAAGTAATATTTTCTATTATGTGCCTGCAAAGCTTCTCTCCTTCTCTTCCCCTTGCCCTTCCACCAACTATAACTTGGATGATATGTGGCCCAAAAGATGATTATCTAGGCACCCTATTCTATATAGAACTCAGTGATTGACTTATATACCCAACCTTAGCCTTTTCCTACATCCAACCACCTATTGTCTTCTAATTTCCTCAACTATCTTCTATCTCCTCCCAGATCCAAATAACTCCCTAGAATATGGTTGTTGAGTTCTTTCTTTGTCCACCCAGAACTGCGAGGATGATGATCTTAAAGAACCAAACAACACCTTAGGAGTTCAGAGGAAATACCCTCTCCTCCTCTTCCCACAAACTCACAACCTAGATCCAAGTTTGTCAGAAGTCAGAATGTATGTCCTCACCATGAAAACTACCCTAAGATCCAAAATTACTTCTAGAACAATATGCTATAATGTTGAAATTCAAAAATCCAACCTTAGATCAAATATACCCCACCTAAATAAGACCATACCAAATTTTCTTCAACCTGCATACCCATTTCCACTCCCAACCTAGAAGATGACATTCAATTATATAGAAAAATCCAACTTACCCAAAAATTATGCAAGAGGATAAGGGGTCTCCCCAACCGATTTGAGGGGAATAGTAAAAAAATAAACACATCATATAGATACCAAACCTAGCTATAACAATTAGCTATCTTTGTTGGAGTTCATTCTAGATGGGCTCTGCTAGAGATTCCCACTTCCGCTTTGTCTCTGGGAATAAATTTTTCTTGTTCTGATCCCCCTCGTTAGCTACAAAGTTCATTTTTCATACAACGTATAATTAATAAACATGCAGAAGTTTAAAAAAATTATTTAATAAACATATTATTATAAAAATATCCTAGGTGCAACTCAATTGGTGATGCCCATGAAAATGAAGTGTTATTTATGAGGAGGTTTGAAATTTAAATCCCCCCAATTGGCCTGTAGCTATGGAAGGGGCATATATAGGTACCTAGAGGGTTATATGTGGTAATAGTTGGAAATTGAACCTAGCCATGCGAGTGACGAGCCCAACCATTTTCTAATTCCCTCTATATTATTAAAAATGTATAATTATAAATATTAATATTTTTGTATATAGAAATGAGAATTGTATATAAAATATAAAGACTAGTTATAAAATAAAATCCATTTTTAATTTATCGAATCGGGGCGTTGGAATTTAGGACAATGGAGGAGGGGGAGGATACTCCCACCCCACCACATCCCATTTCATTTAAGAGGGTGGGTGGCATGGCCAACTCATCCCATGCAACACACATGCAAAAAATGTTGAAATGTGGATAGCTTCAGGATGAATTTATCCAAGATAAATCAAATTACCACAAGGAGAAACCATCTTGCTCCAAGAAAGAATTCAAATTTCATAAAAGAAAATTATTATTATTTAAGTGTTCAAATAAACTTGGTATCAAATAATCAATGTTGGGCAAGCAATCATACTAATTAGGTCAACCTATCTTCTAAGAAACAAAGAGAATTTAAATTTGATAAAAGGTAATTATTATTCTTATTATGCTTAAGTTGACCCCTAAAATAATAACACTGGCCTTCCCAAAAGGACATGGCACTTCACATGAAGAAACAACTATAATTGGCACCTATCCTCCACCATTTTGCATTCAACTCAAACTTCATCTAGAAGATTTAAGACATCTATGGCATTTTTATTTGAGGCAACCAAAGCCTATAAGAGAAAATTTGAAGGGAGAAAGGGATGAGTTTTCTTCACATATTTTTCTATGTTTATACTAGCTTAGTTAGGTAGATGTTAGAAGTCTGAGGGATTTGATTTTTGAGCATACATTTTGGTATTAATCTTCTGTGGTTAAGTCACAGGGATTTGTACCTTATTGGAGGGTCGGGTTACCTATAATAGGGTCATTCTGGTATGTCGTGAGGTCTGGTGGTTTGTTGGGACTAGGTTTAATCTTTTGAGGGAGAAACACAACAAGTTCAAAGGCTAGAAGAAGGTCAACACAGGTCTTTGAAGTCTAGTATTTGACAGTGGAAACCCTAGCCACAAAGACTGTGACTTAGGGAGAATTTCAATTGAGTGATGCTTAGAACTATATCATTCATAGTGATTTAGGTGGTGCCTTGTAAAGGTATGAGATCAATCCTTTTTATGTTGATTTTTTTCTAGGGATGTAGGGGGTCTTTAGTGTGTTGAAAATCTATTGGTATAGTAGCTTATGTATTGGTGTACAGGAATGACAAGAGCTTCTTTGAAAATCCCTATGTATAATCTCTTGAGAAGGAAAATAAGGGTTTTTAGTGGGCATCTAGTTTGGGCTCTATATCATTGATCTCAAGAGTGGATGTTTGATGGTAAGAGCATTTTCATTTCTGCCCTTGGTCATTGAGTTGCAGAGAGTTCATCTTTTGTGCTTATTGTAGTGATGTATGGAAGTGATATTTGTGCTTATGACAGTGATGTATGACAGTGATACTTGTGCTTATAACATTGATGTATGGAAGTGATACTTTTTATTATGACAATGGAGTATGGAAGTGATACTTATTATTGTGGTGACAATAATACTAGACAGTGATATGACCATGACACATAATAATGACACGTGCTCCTATGAAAATAATATGTATGCTACATGAAACAGGCATATATGCTTCTTGTGACACTAATATGGAGGCAACACTTATGGTTTCATCTATTAACCACTAGGATACCTAACTAAGTTTTTTTAGAGGGCTTGTGAATGCCTCCTTGATAGACTTGCCTACTACCATCTCTTGATGGTCTTGTATGATCCAGTGTTGGCCGTAGGAGGCCTAATGTGATTGATGATGAAAGACTTATGTTTCATTATAATTGTATTTTGTATCTCATATAAACATTTGATGAATATATAAGAAGAAGAAGAAATGATTATGGGTTTTCACCCTTGTTGGGTTTTTCCCTGATCTCTGACCAAAAATCTCAGTGTCTCTATTGTGTATGCTTTTCTTCTAATTTTCCTTACTTTTCCTCTACATTGATAATGTTAATTTTCTCTATATATAATTTCTTATGATGATATGGGGTGAATGCAATGTGAAAATGTTGAAAAAAAAGTATTAAAATGCAATTATCTATAACAAAGAACTATCTTTCCCTTAAAACTTTAACATGGTATCAGAAATGGGTTGAAGAAATGTCATTGAGGTCAATCCCGTGTAGACACATATGATGGATTTCTTGATCAGGCAAAGTGAAAGATATGAAGATGCTTCAGAGCTATAAGAATGCTAGGGTTTGGAGGAAACCCTAGGTAGCCCTTGGATATGGAGAACGCCTAAGTTCTATAGCTTTGGAACCCTAGTGTGATTTAAAATTTTCAAGGTATAATATGATTAGTGAGAAGCTAGTGAGTTATTCAAGTACCCATGATAGATTCAGAGTACCCCTACTTGGGCATGTCTCTTTCCCAATAGGAGATAGTATGATACTGATCGAGTAGTCATATTGTACATTAATAGTCAGGCTTGGCTACCCAATAAGGAGATTAAGGATACAAGTTGTGTTCAAAAGGAACCATTTCTTCTTTTGTAGATGACATTGACATATGGTTCATGGACAATGGTGCCTCATGGTGAGAAGGAGGCATGATTAATAGGGAGTTGATAACCTCCTACAATCGTCATTAAATATAAGTACTTTCAATACTTATGCTATTTCTTTATGACATTGTTCTTGTTTAATTGATTTAATTCTTAGACTACTATTATTTTCCTGCATGAGTAATTAACTACCCAAATTCTTCCTTCCATGACTTCTTAATGAGGGTGTGATCAAGGAAAGAAGATCCATTTTAATGTCCATAAATATAAAGAATAATCCAAGAAGATTTATCTCCAAGAGGGAGTTGGTGTAAAAAAATGAAGGAGCCACTCTCATTTTTGAAGAAGAAATACAATAGTGCCTTACAGATGAAGCTTGTAAAATATGATGACAACATGAAGAACCTCAAAATTTAGATGATTATCCTAATAGAAATATTAGACTGTGAAAATTTTTTCTTCATCATCAGGTATGCATTCATTATGTTTATTTGCTTTCCTACTATTTCTCTTACTTTTGTTTTGGGGCCAATCGGTACATCATATGGATGTAGGGACCAAGTCAATATTTAGATTATGGAGGATGTAAAGTCACCCCATGATTAAAGTGGCACTTGAAAATGGACAATACCTCAAACCTCAAAGGAAGGATTGAAGTCTCCAATTTTATGACTACGAGTAAAGAGGCTCCCTATTCAGAGGGATTAAGACTGTTAGATTGGACGTAACAATGAAATGGGATGCTTTGAGACAAGAAGTCTCTAGGAAAAATATTTCCTTCATGAATGTAAAATACTAGATGAAAAAGATGCAACAATGTTAGATACTTCCATGATAGAAAGGTAATTTGTTATAAGGAATATGCTCTAAGATGGAGAGAACTATGGTAAGATCCTAGCACCTATTGCTAGATGCACTATTATCAAATGCATGTGAGGTTGGCTTCCTCCATGATACTTGGAGCTACCTTAGGGCTTTGAAGTACATTAGACTCATGATTGTAGATTGAGCAAAGCCCCATATGGACTCAAGCAAGTCCCCTAGGATTGGTATGCTTGGATTGATGAACATCTAATGTAGATACCAACCTCTCTTCATGGTTGAAGGTATGCACCTGATATTTGATTTTATATGCTAATAATTTATTTATGATAGGATCATATCATATCATCATTCAGAACCAGAGGGATTTTATCTCTAAGACTAGGTGATCCATTTCTTGAGATTACAATTATAATAGAGAGGTGATGAGGACTTCCATAGGGAAGTATGTTTTTAGATACTTGCCATCATTGGTTACACTAAATAAGTTGAGGGACTCCTCTTATGACTCATATTTGATGGATCCCATGATGAGAAGGTAGCCAAATGGATCCTTGCTTTGTAGAATGTACCATGAGCTAGATAAATCCTGGACATGTATATTGCGATGTTTCAAAGATGGTATTGAGATAGCTACATGGTATAATTAGTCATGGATTGAGATTATGTTATGACTAAAGAGATATGTCGATGCCAAGTGAAAAAAGAGTGTTGTGAATAAGAATAACACATTGAGTTGTTGCTTCATTAAGGGTCTTTATTTGATTTCATGGATGAGCTGTTGGCATACTTCCTTTGCACTTAGTTCAACAATGGTCGATCATATTGCAGCTTGTATATCCGAATTGCAAATATGTGGCTTCAAAAGAAATCCATAGGATTGTCAAGATATGGTTTCAGTGATGGAGAATTGAAGCTCCAACAAAGAGGGAGAGGTAAGGCTCTAATAGTGACCTATTATAGAATTGAAGTAGTGAGGCTTCAATAGATGATCATATTGTAGACATTCTCACCAAGCCTTTGCTGAAAGTGAAGTTCTTATTCTTCAAAGAGAAGCTTGGAGTGTAGGAGAATGTATCCCTACCTAACAGGGAACATTGATGATTGAGAAAATTAAGCATATCCTATCCACCATATTTATGGCTAGACATGGACTTGTTGAAGGGGGATGAGTAGTGAGGCTCTCGAATGAGGGTACTCCTTAAAGCCATGGACCTGATTAAGATTTCCGTGATTTCTACCCATCTAGCTAGTGTAAAGGGAGACTTAGGTGTGTGTGATATTTACCAAGGGTGGACACACCTGCCATGGAATTGGTTGTGGTAAATTGATCTCCCCTGACTATTGGGTGCATGTGTTTGACCACTTGATTATTGAGGATAAAGTTGGTTGAGGATAAAGTTGGGTGAGGGTCAGTGATTGGACATAGGGTGTGTGATCTTTACCAAGGTCATTTATGATTGTAATGGACTTGGTTGTGGTAAATGGATCTCCCCTATTGTCATGTTGATCATTCTTATTATTCTATGAATTAAGTCATCATTGTTCAGTTCAAATGAGACACTACTAAATTGTGGTGGAAATTCTGATGGTGGAATACGATGGAACAGATAAAATCAGAAAAAGTGTTGGAAGTTAAATGTATTTTTTTGTTTTTTGTTTATTTCTAAAAGCCTGACACCCATCGAATATTCGATGGGATTTATTTAACGATTGAATGTTCGATGGATTGTCCTATCCCTTTGATTATCTGATGGTTTCTTATAATCCCTCCTATCATCAAATATTTGATGTGTGTTCTTTTATCATCAAATATCTGATGCTCTATCCAATAAGAAAATGTTGTCCAATTTCTGGTAAATAGAAAATAATCATTTCATAACATTCAATTCCACTGTTAATGGATTTTTTCATTGACAACATCTAATATGGGACAACTTTGCATTGATCACCTTAACTGATTAATATAAATACAACATTAATATTATAATTAAATATAATATTATTAATATATATTGGGAGATCTGGTGCAAGTGATGGATTGAGGTGATGGCCATGACAGAGCTGGTGTGACCATGCCCTGACACGGGGTAGGCCCTCCACAGTACACCTGGGTCTAGGCCACAATTTTGGTTCATTTCCCCTGCAGCACCTTGTCCGTAACCGACCGACAACCCCCGTTCTTTCGTTTCCGGCTTAACTCCCAAAACGGTGATTGAACTATCACTTTTGGTTTTTTTGCTATAGGGTTTGGTCTTTGCCTATTTCGGTTACTCTGGATTATGGCGACAACTGGCGTAACCCCCAGAGCATCAATGGAGAATGACCTTATAGATTATTTGGAGGACAGCCTCGAGAGCATCTCCATTTTTGGCAGAAAAACCAGCTTTGAGGCATATTTTCCGTTCTGCAGGGAACTCATCGAGATTATCGCTCAACTTCCGTCGCTCACAGGATAGCCCAACACCGTTATCGACCTCCTGAAAGTACCTGTGACCTGGCCGGCATCCGTTGTGGCCCCCCTGATGCCGATCATCCATCATTTTGCTCCAGAATAACTAGCTCTAAATAGGTAGCTGGATCATCCAGCTTATCCTCCCTCCATACTTTGGTGGCCTCTCATTTACCATCTCAGTCCCCACACAAAGAAGCTCCACCCTATTCTGCTCACTACCCTACCCTTGGAGTCTACTCAGCGCTATTGTAGTTATACAAACGCCCCTCCTCTCTTGGAAACCTTCCCTTCTGGCCCTGCTCCATTATCTCCAAACCCTAACCCTAACCCTACCTCACCCAGCCCTAATCCTGAAGAAACCCTTGAGGGGACAGAGGAAGAGAAGCTTGCTCTAGGGAAGAAGCAGAGATGTGTCAAACTTAGGACACAGGAAGCTTTCATCTATTGGGAAGAAGAATTTTAGTGGCAAGGCACCATGGATATGGTGGCAACAGTCCTGATTGGTAGGGTTAGGGGCAAGAACTACATCGCAGTGAGACTTAAGCAGTGGGTTGTGGAAATTTGACTTCATCAACTAGCCGATCTGCTTATTGTACAAACTTTTTTCTGTGGATGGTTCGCCCTGTGTTTCGCGTGAGAAGAACACACCAACTGGGTCTTATCCTCCTTCTGGCACATCGAATAGGCCCCGGTTATGTTAAGGAGGTGGAGTCCAATTTTTGATCCAGACAGAGAACAACTTGGGGTGGGGCCAATATGGGTTCATCTTCCTGGTCTGCCTCTCCATTTTTGGATAGAGGATATCTTCAGAAGAATTGGAAATTCTCCAGGGACATACCTAGACTAATATAGATCCTATCTCTCTACAGGGGTCATGGCCTATGAAAGACTACTGGTTCACCTAGATATTAGAGGTGGTTTACAAGAAAAGGTCACTCTTCATTGGAGAAAGTATAACTGGATCCAGATTTTGGACTATGAGGGGGTCCCCTTTCATTGTAGGTGTTGCCACAAGGTTGGACTCCTCTACAAGGACTGTCATCTCCTTGTGAAATCAAAGATGGGAAACAAAGTGAAGACCTCATCAGCGGGGGGAGCTCAGACACAGGTGGAACACTCGGATGGGGTCGATAAGATGGACACTGGTGCAGATGGATCCAAACTTGCCTCGACGACATTGAAGAAGCACGAGAAAGAACCTCTTCGGCCACCTTCACCTCCATTGACCAGGTCTAAGGCAGTCATTGGAGTCGTGCTATCTTTGGGTATGTCCAATCCTAACCCTTGCTCTACATCAATCAATTATTCATCTGCACATAATAAGGAATCTAGGCTGGACTAGGATAAGCCTCATCCCTGTCTAAGCCACTCGATTTTCCCCCTCAATTCTCACATACCCATTCCTTCTTAGATTTCCCCCACAACCTTAATGGAGACATTAAAGGAATTAATCCCTAGATCTGACCTTGCTCCCAACCAATATCATCTCTGATCACAAACTCGAGCACCAATGTTGGATGCTATTTGCATTGGACTTATTCCTTCCTCCTCCACTCCGAAGCTCCCCCAAGGTAGACCTTCCTCCCTGTCAAAAGCTAAACAGAAGGTAGGTATTGAGGTGGCCTCCAGAAAACAACTTTCACTCGATAGAGTCCTTAGAGCATAGAGCCCCCTTCAGGAGTCTCCCCCATGAAGGTTCTCTCCAATTGTAAAGGGATTGCTAGTCCTGAGATAAAACTAGCGCTGAGGAGGCTTCTCCAGAAGGAGCCAATTGATCTAGTTTTCCTATAGGAAAAATTGGGTGTGGCTGTTAACATTTCCCCTCTATTGGAATATATGCTCCCAGGATGGAATTTCCAAGCCATTGATGTAAATGGCCACTCGAGGGGCATCACCCTAGGATATAACCCTTGCACAATTAATCTATTGGGCACCTGGGGGGGTATAGGATTCATAGGGGCAGACATATACTCTATAGAGCTGGGAAATGAGAATAGAATGATAAATGTATATGGGCCCTACCATCATACAGAGAACTTCCGGGAAAGGATTTTGGCAGGCAACATATTTCAATCTGATAACATCATTCTAGGAGGAGACCTAAATTTCTCCCTAGGCTACTTGGATTTTGGGGTCACCATGCTCAAGCTGACTCCTCAGTGAGTTTCTTTGAGTTGCTCCTTGACTTACACAAGCTCATTGATATCCCATCTCCCAAACTAGCCCCAACCTGGAGGAACAAAAGAAGAGGGGAGGATAGCCTTGCCAGGAGACTGGATCGATTTCTCATCAAGGAACAATTTCTAGAGAAGGGTTTAACTTATCAGCAGTGGGTGGGATCTGATGGACTCTTAGACCATCTGCCAATTTACCTTGAAATCCAAGGAAATATTAGCAAACCTCAAGCACCTTTCAAATTCAACTCTACATGGTTGAAAGATAACTCCTACATTTGCGTTGTCTTTGACTTTTGGAAGGCTCATCCACTGGCAAGAAGAGGAAACATCACTAAAGAGTTCATGTCCAACCTGAAGGAATTAAAGAAGCTATCCAAGATTTGGGCTCACAACAAGAGGTGTGCTGAAGAGCATCTATTAAATGAGATCAAATTGGAGATAGCTAACCTAGAGGAAAACAGTGGAGGCACCTTCCCTTCAAATGAGCTCAAGGACAAGCTCACTGAATTAACAATCAAAAGAGGAAAAATTCTCAAGGAGAGGGAGGAAACCTGAAGATTGTGGAGTAGAGCTATATGGCTAAAGGAAGGATATGATAACTCCAATTTTTTCCACAAATTTGCTAATGGAAGGAAGGTCATTAATACCATTTGGAAACTGACAAATGAGCAAGGAGCTGAGGTTGATACCTTCCCTCACCTAGCCTCCCTAGCCACCTCTCACTTCAAGCAGGTCTATCAGGCCCCCCCAATGCTACTCTAGTAGAGGTCATTAGAGTTGCACAACTGTTCCCTCGGTTCATTGAACATGAGGATGCTAAGGAGCTTAACAGAGAAGTCACTTTAGGATAGCTAGAGGCCACTTTGAAATGGTTTAAGAAGGACAAGAGCCTTGTTCCAAATGGGTGGTCTGTAGATTTCTACCTGGATTTTTTGGTCATTCTCGGACATGATCTACTCAAGATCATCAAGGAATACAGGAAGACTAGACATATGCATGGGACTATAAACTCCACCTTCATCGCCCTCATCCCCAAACTAGACAATCCATCATCCTTCAATGATTTTCGACCCATCTCGCTGTGCAACTACCTATACAAAAACATATCAAAATCATTGCAAATCACCTCCACCCCATCCTATCCAATCACATATCATCCAAACAGTTTTCCTTCCTACAGGATCATCAGATTCATGAAGCCATAGGTACAACTCATGAAGTATTGCACTCCATTTAGAATGGGAAGATCAAAGGTATGATCCTCAAAGTTGATCTCTAAAAATCCTTCAACAAGGTAAGTTGGCTTTATCTCAAAATGCTTCTTACCCATTTTGGATTTCCTGTGGGAGTCATTAAATGGATCATTTGCTGCATTACCAATACATCCTTTAGTGTACTGACAAATGGCACTGCATCTCCCTTCTTTGGCTTTGAAAGAGGCCTCAGACAAGGGTTCCCACTATCTCCTCTGCTCTTTCCCCTAGTCGTGGAAGGACTAAGCAGACTGATCAAGGACATGCACCATAGAGGCGGACTCTCGAGAATCAAGATATTGGATGGATGTACTATAACACACCTCCTTTTCATGGATGATGTACTAATTTTCCTAAATGGAGGGATAGGGGACCTCACCACTATCTAGCACACCATCAATCTTTTCAAAATTGCTAGAGGCATGATCATTAATAACTCTAAGTCCACCATAACGACATCAGAATGCTCCCCCCATGAGATACACTTTGAGATACAAAGGTTCCATTTCACCTTAGCCCAGATAGATGGATGCCTCCTGTATCTGGGATACAGACTGAAACCGCTTGGATATAAATTTGTGGACTGCATATGGTTGATCTCCAAGCTTGATAAAAGACTTAATATATGGTATCATAAGCATCTCTCCAGAGACAGAAGATTGGTGCTCATCAAAGTGGTTTTGGAGGCCACTCCTTTATATTGGATGTCCCTCACATGGATCCCAAGAGGAATTCTCAATAGAATACAAAACCTTTGTTTCAGATTCCTGTGGAAAGGCAAAAAAACAGGAAGGATATATGCATGGGCAAGATGGGATCTTCTGTCTATCTCTATGAAATGGGTTGGGTGGGGTATAAAGAAATTGAAGGATTTCTCCTCAGCATTTGCAACCAAGCTAGGGTGGCAATTAATCACCACCAATAGTCTCTGGACCAAAATTGCACTCGCTAAATATATTGCACTGATAAGGCCACTAGACTGGCTGAGACAAACAAACTGCAACAAAACTAGGGTCTCAAATATTTGGAAAGCAGTTCTAAAGTAATGCCTCTTATTCGGGATGACCTAACTTGGAGAATATTTGATGTGACATTCATTCGAATAGGCAGGGACCCTTGGATAGCATGTGGGAATGCACACCAGCTACCTGAGGGCTTACTCCAGAACCTTAACAAGAAAGGAATCACACACACAGTGCACATTGTGGACCAGGAGAGATCAACCTTCCTGCACGAAGCTTTGAAGATAGCCCATATCTTTCTCCTTCCTTTACAGTGGCACCAAGTTTTGAGTACTTACACTACATCTCTCTCAGAATCTCACATTTGACTAAGAGAAGGGGAAGATGAGATCACATGGGCCACCACAAAAATGGCTGGTACTCCCCAAAAGAGGGTTATCTACAACCGACTAATCAACACAAGCCACAACACGTAGAAACATGGTGGAAAGGTATGTGGAAGCTCAAAGCCACCACCCGACATCCCCCCCACCCCCCATGAACAATATCACTCATGTGGTCCATACAGAATAATAAGGTGCCAATGGGATACAACTTGAATAGAAGAGGGCTATATGGACTTTACCGGTGCTACCTCTGTAAGGATAACACTAAATCTTTAGATCACCTCTTCCTCTCCTGTCCTGTCACAATTGATCTTTGGAACTCCATTCTATCTCAAATACTCTCATCTATCAATTGGAGGGGTCAGACAACCAAGGAGGTATGGGAAAATTGGTGGATATCTATAACACCACCCAAAGCTAAAAACCTCCCCCTACTCATTAGTTGGTAAATCTAGATATCCAAGAACCACATTATCTTTCAGGACACCACCCTCCATTGGTCATCCATCACAACTAGAATTATAGCCAACTACAGTTCACTACTCGAGGACGAGGCCACCCCTCCACCCAGAACCATCATCCCTGAGTCCATTGATCACTCACAGCCCTGGGCATATTTTGATGGATCAGCACAAGAAACATGATGTGGAGGTGGGGATGTCTTATATATTTAAGATACACATTACTATCATATTCAAATGGGACTTGGAAATGGAACAAACAACTTTGTTGAACTCATCACCACCAAATATCTCATACAATTTGTAATTGAAAAAGACTATCATAATCTACAAGTTTTTGGTTACTTGAAAATTGTCTGCAACTGGATTAATAAAACATCAACATGTCATGTATTCACATTGCAACATATATTGGATGAGGTGCATAGATACATCACATATTTACACAATTTTGCTTGTCACCATATTTATAGGGAACAAAACTCCATCACTGACAAACTTTCCAAAATGACAGCGATCAGACCATGCAACATTTGGATGATCCAGGAGTAGCCAGGAGGTGAACAGTTCCAGTACTATTAGATTTTAGGCTTCTATGGTAGTTCTTTCCAGTGTCATGATCCGGATTATCCACAATTTTTTGTTTATTTTGTCGACGTTTCAAACCCCAAAGGGGGTCCATCATTAGGACTAAATCAGATCGAAGGATGAAAGCTTTTATTGAGAGAAGATTCCAAGGACCTGGGACTAGGTAGATCAGGCTCAACAGAAGCCTAAAATCATTTGATAAATGACCGTTTTGTTTCTGTTTATATTTACTATGTTTATACGTAATTAGTACATGTCCTTAGGAGTACTCTCTACGTAGAGTAAAAAATTTTGAAGTTTATTTATACATCACTATTAAAAGATTGGCTCCCTGCATGGAGAACATATTTTTTGGTTCTTAAATTTTGGACTGGCACACAACCACTATATTGGATATGCTCATAACATCTACAACATGTAATTTTGCTATTAATGAAAATTACGATTTTTCCAAGGGGGAAAAATATAATTAATATATATTGATATTAATATAATATTATATGATTATATAAATCAAGTTAATATCTATAATATCATATATCTATATCTATATATCTATATATATTATGTTGTGATGTGTGTGTGTGTGTGTGTGTGTGTGTTAACATCAATATAACTTTCACATAGTTTTTTCTATATATATTAATTGTGATTATTTTGAAAGGTTGTAGGGTTATTTTGAGGTTAATTTTTTAACAAAATCATCACTAAAATTTTGGTGAAAAAAAATGTCAGATAACATTCCTCAAGGAGACCAAGGATACATGTAGGGATCAACATCAAGGGCGTCTAGGGATGATGGAAAATGTTATTTCCCTTGTAGAAATTGCAAGGGTTTGAGATGAAGGATAATTCTAATAAAATCAACTAAAATGCATTGTAGAGACTATGGAGATGATGAAGGAAGATATGAATATCATCCATTTGTATGTTACTTATTATATGTAATTTTATTGTATATTGTTTTTGTAAATGTTTATATGTATATTGTATTTTAGATTGTATTTATTTGTATTGTAAATTGTATTATATTTCTATTCTTTTGGGAGGTGTTTAAACTATGTTGTCATCTTGATGTGGACTAGAAATATTACTTGATTGTTTTTGTTAGGGTCGATTAAGGGGTTAGGTCGAGTTAGGCATTAATTAATTTATGGGTTTATGGATAATGGGTTATTAATATTAAGTGTTTAAGGGTTAAGGGTTAAGGGATTAAGGGTTAGTCATTTAAGGGCTTAGGGGAATGGGGTTAAGGTGTTACGGGATTAATGTATGTTTAGGGGGTTAATTTAGACCTAGAGGATTTAGAGGTTCATCATGGGTTTTTATGGATCATTATTAAAATAATGAAATATAACATTAAGAAACACTATGACATTATGATGAAGAATAAAAAATAATATCAATATGTTTTTTATTGTGGTCAAACCTACATGTCAAGAAAAGTAACATATTTCTTAGATTTTTTCAACATATTCTTAAATATATTGATAAATTGCACAAGCATCATCACTGATTTGTGTCTTTGTTTCTTGTAGTCTTACCTAATTAGTTTTCTTTCTCTTTGTCTTTGTTGTCTTTGTTTTCCTAATATATTATATTTATAAATTGTTGTTATATCTACATTTCAATATTTTCTATATATAATAATATTACTTTATTGATTGTAGTTGTATAGTAGCAACCCCTGGGTCATTGCTCGAAGAGGAAGATGTGGTTGTAGTACAAGCTCCTATTCAAGAACATGGAGTGATTAATATTGAGGATCAAGATAATGATCCTATGGAAGAAGATAATGATGTTGATAACATAGTTGAAGAATATGAGACAAATAGATTGATCCACGACACATTTAATAATGTTGGAATGGATGATGATGACAACTAGTATGATGACCATTCTTTCGATTTACCTGTACTTGAGATGGAAAATAAACCTCTTTATGAAGGCTAAAAAACATCTCTTCTCTTTGCTGTATTATTGCTGGTCAACTTAAAAGTGGTGAATAGTTTGTCAAATGCATGTGTGACATAACTCCTAAGGTATGTAATATATTTTGTGACATTTAGTACTATATACATGATAAATAAATTACTTTTTTAGTTGTTTTTAATGTGAGTACATTCATCTGCATCATTTCATTCATTTGTAACATTTGGATACAATATGTATGATTAATAATTTTTATTACATTAACCAATACTAATTTTTTTTTATTTATTTATTTATTATTTATTTTTATTTTTTATGTTGTAGATTACTTTTTATGAAACTAGCTCAAAAAAATATAGAAAAGATAGATGAACACCTTAGAAATCAGCCTCTTCGAGGGGGCAACCTCCTTTACATTACACAAATGAACAATTCTTGGATGATACAAATGATAAGATCTACTTTCTATATATAGGAGTCTAAGGGGTCATGATATAATCAAAGCCGACATAACAATAATAATGTAAGGGCACAAAAATAACAATAGTGGGCTTCTATGGGGCACAATAATAACAATATGGGAACTACATGGGCACAAAAATATAATAAGGGGGTTGTACTAATAGCAATAAGGGGTTACACTAGTAGTATAGGGACCTAACATTATTAGGTGAATTTCTATTACCACTGTCAAATGATTTACCTCATATGTACTCAGATTTACATCTTGCTATGAAAGATATTGGAATGGAGTATCAAGTTATTCGCGCATGTCCTAATGATGATGTTCCCCATTATAAAGAACATGTGTTGAAAGAAAATGTTGAAAATTTGATGAGAGTAGATATCAAACCGATAAAGTAACAAAAAAGGTGCCTCGCAAGGTTCTTAGTTATATTCCCATAATTCTGTGTCTGTGACAACTTTTTAGGTGCAAAAGCATAGAAAAACTTATGGATTACCATGCAAGGAATAGAAGTGAATATGGTGTACTTTGAATGCCTATAGATGGATTTTCATTTAGGAAAATAGAGGGGAAATGGCCAGAGTTTAAAAGAGAACCTCGTAATATTAGGCTTTCATTAGTAGCTGATAGTGTTCAAGAAGCTTAGTAAAGGAGGTGTTTGACGAGTATAGGCACTTCCTTTCTAAAAACCATAGGCACCAAAGTGCTGAAAAGCTTCTTTTCAATGAGAAAGAAGAGACTAGATTAAGACCACAATGAATGACACATCATGCATGGAAGTTGCAATATAATATAGTCTCTCAAGGTATGGATTGAATTTTCTATGTATCACTATACATTATATGTTTGGATTATTTATCTTTTTATGGCATTTTCTTCATTGTAGTAATTGACAGGTTATATTTTTGTTATAATATATTTAACTATGATTCACGTTGTAGGTTGTGAAGGTATTAATAACATGACACTTCCACAAGGACTATAAAGTTATTGCAAGCAATGCAAAAGACTCCCCTACTATGAGCACCTGGAAATTGCTGATTTGTTTGATATAATGCACATTGGGAAGAATGTAACATAGAACTTATGGAGAATCTTAAATGGAAGGAGAGATAAAGAAATAATTGTCAATATTTGTAATGACATTAAGGAGGTCGACTATGCATTGCAAAGTGTGATTCATTAAAATAGCGATGGAGACGACCAAAATATAAGAACCGTTCCGTGGTTATTGATAGAGAAGCAAAGCAAGCACGTTAAAGAGGCTATTGAAAAAATTAAATTTCCAACTGGATTTTCTTCAAACATAAAGAATATCCTAACAAAGAAAGGTAAATTAGGTGGGGTAAAAACTCATGATTGGCATACATTCATTACGGTAATTATTTTGGTGTATATATATTTTGTACATTGGTGAAACATCTTGTTAATTAGTATTTTTTTTTCTACTAATTTGGGAAAAAATAATGATTGATCATTATTTTTGTTATTGTATGTTATACCTTTATCTCTCCTAGAAACTTTGACAACAATGTCAAACAAGCTATATATGATCATGGAAAATACATGAGGTAAGTGGAGATTTATGTGCAAAGTGTAATTTTTTCAATAAGTTATTGTGTCACACTTTTTTGGATGCATGTGTTTTTCTTGTCATCATGTACTATACTATAATTTTTTTGTTGAGACCTATGATTTTCTTGCTTCATTGGTAGATGGTTTTCATCTAAAGAAATCGATAAAGATGATATAAAGTATTGGAGAAAGCAAATTCTTCATCTAACGTGTGAAATGAAAAAGTATCTACCTCCAACATTTTTCAATGCACAAGAACACTACCTCATACACCAAGTCGAGGAGATTGAAAAGAGTGGACCTATACATACAAGATAAATGTGGATGGTTGAGAGGCACTTGAAATCACTGAAGGCTTTGGTCATATAAAGAGCATGTCCTAAGGGTTCTATGGTAGAGGGATATATAGTATATCATACCATGGTTTATATTAGTCAATATAGTGATGAAATAGGAAATAGCATTAATGTATTGGATCGCATTTGGTATGTCAACTCCATGGACGATTTTGAAGGGGAGCACTTGTTAGGGAAAGGTAGAATGATCAAACTGAGATGTAAGAAAATATATAGTAGAGATTCATAACGCATTTGACTTTTTTGTTTTTTTATGTATATCGTACTTTTTAAATTTTTAGTCTTCCCACATAATCCGTTATTATGAAGGTATAACATGGTAACTAATTATATATATGTGAATTGTTTTATTTTAATACATTTGGTAGAGAGTGGGATGCAATACATTTATACATTGTAAACAATCAAGATTAAATGAAGGTATGGATTAAACGGTGCAAACAAGCTAATAATGGTAGGTTATCATGGTATGGTGTATCTACATTGGTCAAAGAATTAAACATAGTGGAAATTTAAATACTACACAGAGGGAAATTGATTTAACATATGGGTTAAAAGATTACCAGGTAAGCATATTCACCCATACTGCTTATTTTTTTTACATTCATGCATCTAGCATGTTTTTCTCTTAATTTTCAAATTTTGGGAGTATAAATATGTATGCTTATCAACTAACAATGCATTTTTTTATGTGTTTGATGTAGTCTAGTTGAAACACCACAACAAAATGTGGGGAAATCGCCGCAAATTTCACATCAAAAGGTTGGTTGAAAAGAGGAAATATTTTGACAGTGGGATAATTGCAGTGTTTCCAGTTATCAATGTTCCCTCTAGAGTTGAAAGACATCTAGTTTTCTCTGAGAATAAATACTATGGGTATCTACATAATATACTTGAGTGTGACTTTGAATCCTTCAAAATAGCTATGTTCGACGCCAAATTGTTTAGGCTACGAATCCATGAATGTGACCCTCATAGAACTGTTATTGAGCATGCTAATGGATTTACCATGGTTGATACAAGGAATCTCGAGCTAGGATCATAGCGATATGTTCTTCCAAGACAATATGAATAGGTATTTTATGTAGAAATTCCAGGTAAAGCAGGTTCGTCATATGTTGTTAGATATGATCCCAAAGGAAGGCCCGTAAAGTATAATGTAGCAGCAAAAGATGGTGTAGAGGAATAGGGGGTTCATGCAGTGTCAAAAGAAGATGTCAAAGAAGTTCAAGGAATATATGTTAATCGAGACAATGATAATATGGATGAACTATAGGATATTGCCATTGTGTCGGATGACGAACCTGAAGAAGTAAAAAATATGTAGATGAGCATGTTCCAGATGATGTCATACTAGATGACGACGACAATGATGACGATGTTAATATGGCAAATCCTTTGTACATGAATTCTGAATTGGATGATATAGTTGATGAGAAGGATGTTGAAGAATATTAATGATATCAAAATGTTGAAAAGTACAAGATATGTATTTATATGTTTTCAATTGGTTTGTTCTCTTTCGTTCACCTTAAATTTTTACTTTCCAAGTTTTTATGTTTGAATGTTATTGTGTTTCTTTCAAATATATTATAGTAGATAGACTGCGTATTAGAGAATTGAGAGTGATGTGGGGGGGCGTGGTAGGGGCCATATGAGCTTACATCTTCACTTGATTGGCCTTATTAAGTATATAATATATTATTCTTTAAACAAAGACTCAAAGCTCATTTACGTTTACACCATAATTTTCAATTTTGACTTTAATGGTTCATTAAGCAGACACACCGGGCAAGTTGGGCGACGAGTGAACTAAAAGACATTGTGGTCGAGTAGACATACCAAGAAAGGTTGGCCCATGACTACCCATCAATTGAGTTCCCAATAAGGTGTCTCATAATGCTTTTTATAAAATTGACTAAATTAATGTTTAGGTGATAAAATCTGGTTTATAATTGTTTGATTATGCAGCATGGTCGTACAAACAAATGATAATATTTGTTTATCACTAATCAGATAATTATTTGGCTAAGTTCTTTACATAGTAGGGTGAACTCCTGCTCCCTAGACGCACCCACATGAAGGCAGATTGGCCAGGCACCCCTAGGGGCATCATGAGTTGGGCACACAAGGGTGTCCACCTAATAAGGGAGCCTGTGCGACGTGTTGGTGGGTCAAATCAACTTGGAAAGGGGTGTTGAGTTCTTTACATAGTAGGGTGAACTCCTGCACCCTATATGCACCCGCACGAAGGTAGATTGGCCAGGCACCCCTAGGTGCATTGTGAGTTGGGAACACAAGGGCATTCGCCTAATAGGGGAGCCCATGCGACGCATTGGTGGGTTGACTCAACTGCAAAAGGGGAACTCACATAAAATAAGCAAGCTAGGCCCAGGAATTCCCATGAAAAAAGATCCCACCAAGGGTTCTCATAATGATTTTTAGAAATTTGACTAAGGTAATGTTCGGGTGTTAAAATTCAGTTTATAATTGATTGATTATGTAGTGTGGTACTAATAAATTATAATATTTTGTTTTCATTGATGAAATAATGATTAGTGTTCAATAATTTTCACAATAGGGGGCAAACCCGCACGTTGGGCTTGCCATCATGAAGGCGGAGTGCCTGAGCACCCATGAGGGCATCACTACATGCTCGCCAGCATGCCAAGGTGCCCGTGTGGTGAGTTGGTGGGTTAGCCTAACTTGGAAAGGGGCATACACATAAAATAAGTAATATAGTCCCATGACTACCCATGAACAAAGTTCCCACAAGGGGCTCTCATAGTTATTTTTAGAAAATTGGCTAAATTAATATTTGGGTGTTAAAAGTCAGTTGATTGATCATGTAGTATGGAAATAAAAAATGATGATATTGCGTTGTAATGGATGAGATAATGATTTTTGTTTATTGATTTACATGGTAGGGTGAACACTTGCTCCCTGGGCATGCCCACATGATGAAGGCGAGGTGCTCGGGAGCCCATGGGGGTCTCTCATGCTAGGAACGCCAAGGTGTCTGCCCGATAGGGGAGCCAGTGCGATGAGTTGGTGGGTCAACCCAAATTGAAAAAGTGCGCCCACACAAAAGAAGTAATGTCAGCCCATGACTTCCCATGAATAGAGTTCCCAGAAGGGGGCTCATAACTATTTTTAGAAAATTGACTAAATTAATGTTTGGGTGTTAAAAGTTGGTTTATAATTGATAAATCATGTAGCATGGGAATAAAAAATGATGATACTTTATTGTCATTAATGAGATAATGATTTATTTTCATTGATTTACACAGTAGGTAAAATTCCTGCACCCTGGGCATGCCCACATGATGAAGGTGAGGCACCCAGGCACCTATGGAGGTGTCACATGCTGACCACGCTAAGGCACTCACCTGACAGGGGTGCCCGTGCGACGATTTGGTGGGCTGTCCCGACTTGTAAAGGGGTGACCACACAAAAGATGCAATGTTAGCCCATGCTTGCCAATGAATAGAGTTCCCACAAGGGGGTCTGATAATGATTTTTAGAAAATTGACTAAATTAATTTTTGGGTGTTAAAGTCAGTTTATAATTAATTGATCATTTACCATAGAAATAAAAATGATGATATTTTGTTGTCATTGATGATCTAATGATTTATGTTCATTGATTTGCACAGTGGGGTGAATGCCCATGCCCACACAAAGGTGGGGTGCCCAGGTTCCCATGGGGGTGTAGCGTGTTGGGAATAGTTGGGTGATGGCTCGACAGGGGTGCCCGTGTGACGAATTGGTGGGTCAGCTAGACTTGGCAATGGAAACCTGCACATAATAAGTAATGTTGACCCATGACTTCCCATCAATAAAGTTCACACAAAGGGTCTCATAATGGTTTTTATAAAATTGACTAAATTAATGCTTCAGTAGAGAAACACACCCCCCTGTGTTGAAAAGTGCATTACACGTAGGTAGAGAAACATTGCAGGAAGAGGAGCAATGATCTAGTAAACACAACTGGGGTGCATTGGGCGCATTTCTCTAAGTTTTCTTTTAGTTTTGCCTCAAATTTTGTCAAGTTTTTTTTCATGAGAAAGAGACTATTGGATTCCTTGTTGATGTTTTAGGTATCCGTTAGCACAAAAAGGCATTCATTTGGAGAGAAAGAGAACATGAGGAACAAGACTTGAATGCGGAAAAAAACCCTACTACCATCCAGGCACTAAAAAATTGTGGGTTCTTAAAATTCTTTTGCCTTCCTGGTATGAGAAAACAGATGGAGTTGTTGAAATACCTTGTTCGCTCATGGGATATTTAGGCACAGGCATTTAGGTTTGGGGAGAATCTACTTGAGATACAGGTAGAGGATATTTACTTTCTGACATGATTGTTAAAGCAAGGTGCCCCCATCTCTCTTCTAGGTGGAAGAAGTGGTAGTGAGATGGTGGAAGATTATATCAGTACCTATTGCAGACCTCGAGCCCTTCCTACTAGGGATGGAAAGATTAACATAAATGATGTAACCGAATTACCTCTGAGAATGATATTTCTCATTATCACAAGATTAGGAGGTGGCTCAACACTACAGGTAGTAAGAAAATCATACATGTTGTATGAGATAGAGTGTCTAGAGTTGACAATATTCAATTGGAGTGAGGGTGTCTTGGTCAATTTGAAGGAACAAGATACTAAAGCAAAGGAGGGGAAGTTGAAGAGCTTTGGATATGGTGTGATCTTAGTCTATTTTTCTCTAGAGCAAGTGCCATTAATGCAGCCTCAACATATTGTACTCGAGCACATTGATCTGAGGACCCCATAGATGAGGAGGTGGATAGACCATATGAGCCCACATGCAGGTCCTTTAGCGATCAAATTTTCACTAGCCTTCTTTGGATGGCTACATAGGCAGCTCATCATTATTGATGATTATCTTTACATAGGGATGGATTTTTTTGATGATCTCGAGCTCGAGTTTCTTGAAGGTGAGAACTGATATGATTCAAGTTAGATACTTCGACCATTAAGTTTTTGGAAGTTTTACGATTCTTTTTGTGGTTTTTTATGTTCCCGAGACTAAACTATTTGATGTTTTCATGCAAATATGAGACCTGTTTGAGCAATAGGTGCTACTTATCTCTACTGCATAGAGAGACAACCATAGGAGGAGGAAGTGGGACCAGTACAGGTCGATGTGGTAGGACAGGATGCACTACAGGATCTTGAGGTAGCTGAGATCCTATAAGAGGTGGAGCACCACATAGAAGGACTGACACATGGGATTGATGAGACCGTGGTCGATCAACTTCCGTTGCGACTTCAACAACACACAATCAAAGTACCTAGTTGTATTGGTTTATTACTGCGCAAGATAGGTTGTGCAATGTCGTTTTATCATGAGTACCACTAATTTTTCTACTTCTATTTTTTGCATGTAGTTTTTATATCGGCAATGCAGCCATATGTGCCTCAGGGCACACATTTTGTAAACCAAAATTAATATATAATATATATTATATATATATATATATATATATATATATATATATATATATATATATATATATATATTAATATATATATATATATATATAATATATATACATACATACATATTGTTCCCTAGTTCCTATTCTGATTTCAATATGATGTAATGTGAATTGAAAGTTATTTACATTCTTTGAAAATGTCGATCTAAAACAAAATTAGCTACAACATTTGCTACTGTGTTAATAATTCCATAAATATGTTCATATCATGTGAAATTAAAATGTATTTCAAGAAGACACACTCTCAAAACCATGCGAAGGATGGCGGGATTTCTCACTGAATAGATATTAGCGAGTCGTAGTACTACGAGCTGCGAGTCAAGCCCGGTGACTATATGGCATATACCATGTGAAATAGCATCAAATAGTAGCTCATCCACTGCACTTACTCACCAATGTTGTTGGTAGAGTGACCAGTGAAAATCCCTTGCTTTCTCACTAGCTTGCCATTTGGAGCAAAGATAGCCCACACTGTGGAGGATATATTTCAAGTACTATGACTAGCACCATTAGCATAATCAATGTATAATTCGAGAGAAGTTGACATCTGCAATCCAAAAGTAAAAAGAATCAACAGAAATAATGGGAAAATATGAAAAACAAAATGCAAGCACACTCAACACACCTATACAAAATATGTACACAGTGCACTATGCATGGGATCAAGCATAGTATTTTTTGAGGTAAAACCAATTTCTTGAGCAATTTCAGAAGACATGGAAGAACTTATGATGAAATTTCTTAGGAAAGGAGTTCCTAAGTACATATCACAATCAAGCCCTATGACTAATGGAGCATGAACTTGAATTCCTTCAAATTGAGAAACGAAGACATCTATTATAACTTCTTCCATTGTCTTGATTTCTCCACTTACAATAACAACTACTGGACACTTTGTCTTTTGTCTTTGAGGATAAGGAATTGCAGTGCCACTTACTATGTTCAATATTGAGCATGTATCAATTAGAACCTTCCACCATTCTATGAATTTCAATATCACCATTTTATGAATTTTATTATCCAAGTACAAATGAAGTAGAAATGGCTTTGGTTCAAAAGTTCAAGTATCTATCTTGTGAGGATATAAAAACAAATATTAAGGAAAATCCAATTGAAATTTCTGGACCTCTTATCATCCCTCACATAGATGATAAATATAAAAATATGTTGTAAAAACCAAATGTTCCAAAACATTTATAGTTTGTCAAGATGAAAGGGCAACTTTTGTTAGAACACATCTATCAAACCCTTAGAGTGAATATGATCCAAGGATCAACCTTATAGACAAAAGTGCCACATCACAAATGGGAATTAATAGATGGCGCTATTCCTAGCACTGAGTGAGCAATTCCTCCTTGGAAAAATCTTGTTATCAGACAAGATGGTAATATTTTTAAGTTACTTCCACTTCAGTCTGACCAGTCTCATCTTTCAGACATGGAATTTGTTGTAGCAATAAACTGGACAAATCTTTCTCTAGATAGTTTGATTAAACATCTAGAAAGAAATCATCAATATGCAGCGAGAGAAAATAAAATGCTCCAGAAATAGTTTATAAAATTCTTCAAAAGGTAGATTTTACCAGAGATCAATTATTAGATGGAATAAAAACACTTGGATCAAATGCTTTGTATATTGTTAAAACTATTGATGTTTTAGAAAAAGGGATTAATGACAGTTCCAAATGGATTGGAAAAGTACATTCAGTAGCAGATAAGACTCAGGATATGATGACAAGCTTAAAAACATCACTTGAAGTAGTAAAGAAACAAGTTTGGGTTGTCTCTACTTCAATTGAAAGTCTGAAAAAGAAAAACACTCATGATCCTACTTTTAAAGCTACTACTTATTTCTTAGATCCTCAAGATCAATTTCCTTTCCATGTTGTTCCTACTACTCTTTAATAAAAAATGAAGAATCATGGTGATATCATTTTTCCTAAACCAGAAACTACCTTTGTTTATGCTCCTATGGCTAATCCTAGCATGTTTTCTAGTCTAAACTCTTCAAGCCTTGGACATAAAATGGTAGTTTCCAAGTGGTTAAAATCAGGATATGATCTTGGTAAGCCTTCCAGTTCTAATACAGTACTCAACAAATTTGAAGTAACTCCCTATGCTCCTGCTACTCTAGAATATTTAGAGTTTCTTGTGAATAATTTTTCTCCTCCTGATAAAGAAAGTTTTTAGATAGCAAAAGACATTCCTGATCTAATTTCATTTTCTAATGAAGAAGAACCCAAAGATACAAATGTATGTAAAGTTACTGATAGAAGTTCTTAGAATTCTTCTTGGTCACCTGCTCATGATAAAAGGGATGTAATGAAATCAAAGTTGGTGGAGATGTAACTCAAACTACCCAAGAATCTTTGTAGTTGAATTTTATCAGTGATTCTATCTAGAAATTTATCTATGAAATCAAGACTATATTGCATAATGTAATATGAGGATTATGGATGAAACTTTTGAAGGTATGGATGATTTCTTGAAGAAATATATTGATGATGTTCTAATTCATTCTATAGATATTCCCTCTCATATACAACATCTCAATATATTCTACAAGAGAGTCAAATAAAAAGGTATAGTTTTATCATATTCAAAGATGAAGTTATTTAGACTATTATAGATTTCTTGGGATATGTGATTCAATATGGATCATATTACATTATGCAACATAGTCTTGATTTCATAGATAAATTTCCAGATAAAATCACTGATAAAACTCAACTACAAAGATTGTTGGGTAGTTTGAATTACATCTCCAAATTTGTCAGACATTGTGTCCAAGACAGAGTCTTATTGAATAAAATATTGCAAAAATATCCATTTCCTTGGACAAAGGATTTAACAGAGGCAGTCAGAAGAATTAAAGGAAAAATTAGGAATATTTATCCTTTAAGCACAATCAATGAAGAATGGCCTAAAACCATAATTAAAGATGCCAGTGATATCGGATGGGGTGCAATATTCTGTCGACATGATCCTAATAAAAAGAAAATGGAATATGAAATTTGCCAGTATGCCTCTGGAATCTGTTCAACTACAAAAAAAAATTGGTCCAGCCTAAAGAAAGAACCTAGAGCTATCTGCCTTGGCATTTCCAAATTCAAAGATTTTGTGATCTCTAAACATTTTAGAGTCAAAACAGATTACCAAGCCCTTAAGTTATCTATCCATAAATGTGACTTTGAAGATGCAGCAATGGTTAGATGGATCATGACATTGGCCCAGTATCGTTTTGATGTAGAGTTCATTTCTGGAGTTAAGAATTCCTTTGCAGATCTTCTCAGTCATGAATTTTTACAGAGAAATGATGTAAATAGTCTTAGATGTAACGTCATAAGAGGATTAGAAAATGAGATTCACATTGAATGTGTTGATGATTCTCACACTTTGAATCTGCATAAACCTCTACTCGATTGTCAAGCAGATTGGTTTCCAATGAAAGAAATCAAATATCGGCATGGAACTGGACAACATTATTTCTCATGGGATGATCAAATGCAAAGAAATGATGAAGCTTTTGAAGCTTTAAGTTTTCTTCAAGATTTGAGAAATCTTGATTTCACATTACACAAAGATATAGATGAAAATCTAATCTGCTGTGAAATCTACATCTCCTATTGCCACCCAACCTTTAGAAATCTAAAGATCATGAACGCCAAGAGAAAGCCTGCTATATAGGTATGTGTTTTGAAAATAAAACTAACTCGTTTTTCTATAATGTGTAGTTTTCTTTTAGATACCATGGAATGCAAGTTACACAAATTGAAGAACAAGACCCCACACCTGAATGGTTTAAGGAATGGTGGAACATTTATGGTATCAGTCCTCTATTTTTTACCCATTCTCTCTCTGATTATTACAACTTCCTAGATTTACAAAGCCACGGGAACATCAATCAAGAATTTTATACAAAAGGATTTTGGATATCAGTAATATCATCAATTATCACATGCTTTTAGCACTTTGCACCAATGGATCTTTTCATTGGTTTATTACACGAAGTCTTTTCTTCAAAAGATTTGGGGGAAATATGAGTGGCTCTTCACATGACAATGTGTCATCTCATGCCATGACAGATCTAGATTTAAATCCTTTTGGCCCACTACTTTTTCAAGAAAAAGTACCAAAATATGCTGAAATACCAATTTGGGAATGTGAGGAAGAAATTTACTCACAGTATTTTAATAATGACTCCTTGACTAGTTTCAGAGAACATCATTATTCTCGTGAACAACTAGAACATTTTGTCATTTTATAATGTCTTTTTGTTCGACTTTGGTGGCAGACAGGTTTTTCGTAAGTTTCCCTGAAAAAGAATCTCTTATAGTGTAATCAATCCCGCATATATAATTAAATAAAGGGATAAGGATAAATATAAAATACTTTATGATTGAATCACTATGTGGATGTCCTCTGAGTTACCTGAAAGTAGGATTCTCTCATATCTGATGTAAGGATTTGATTTTGAAAAAGTAAGATTCTCTCATATCCGATATGGAGCTATCACCTAACCTAGTACTCGGAGGATCTATAAATAGATCAATACTAGGGAAGGGAGGCATTCGGGCTTGGAGAGATTTAAAGAGCCTTTTGCTTGAGAAGCAATGTTATGAAACCAGCTCAAGAAAAGATAGAAAAGATAGATCAACGCCTTAGAATTCAGCCTCTTCGAGG
>APFE030359035.1:158923-181237 GCA_000404065.3 Pinus taeda
CCCAGCCGACCTAACAATAATAATATAAAGCCACAGAAATAACAATAGAGGGATTTTATGGGGCAAAATAATAACAATATGGGGGAAATAGGGCCACAACAATATAAATAAGGGGTACAACTACCATAGTAATGGGGTAATCACTAGTATTATAGGGACCCAACAAGCAACTTTGTAATACTTGAGTTTTGAAGTTCATCAATAAAGATTCCTCAATTTCTATAAATCTATGTCTCCTTTGTAGATTGTTTTGGGTTCTATTCTCGAACTTGTATGAGCCTTTTTAAGGTTGAAGAAGTCGCAAAGTCGCAGAAGTAGACCATTGGGCCAGAGTTCGTGTTTCGGCATGAGGATGTTGTTCAGAGGAATTGTCAGATATTGAAGCGATTAAGTAGACCTGGTATTTATTATGAAGTAATACTCTTGTTGGAATTCGTATTTAAATATATTCAACAACAAATTCGTGATGCTAAATTGCATATTAGAGGAGACTCTTCCCTCTCTGTGATTAAAGTATCAGTCATGGATCTTGTTTATTTCTGGATTCTCACTTTCCCTGTGTGCATTTGTAGTTGGTATCAGAGAGAGGTTGAAATTATTTCCACTTTATTCCTGTTGTTAGATAGTATTGGTTATGGATACTTTTTCTCCAGCCTGAAGTTCTCTTCATGAATTTAGTGATAAAAGTTCTGATGAAATTCTTAGAGAAGAAGAAGAGAAGGAATGCAATGAAAGAATATAATCTGGTTTTCACACTATCATCCATGATAAAGCTATTACATTATTAAATGAACAAAGTAAGTCTAGTTCTTGGTCTTTACCAAAAATAGACCCCAAAGATGTCTATACAAATCTAGGATTATTAGACACTATATAATACTAGAGATATAAGGTTAAAGAAGAAATTCTACAAACCTCCAGTAATAATCATTTCCTTCAAACAATGAATATCTTGAAGCAATCTAAGTTTACAGTTGCACTAAAAGCTGGTCTCAATTTTTCTCATTTTGGTCATGTCCAAATTGGAACTCAGCCACTACATAGAAAAGGTCAAGACGTTGTTGTCTTCTCTTGTGTTTTCGATCACCGATGGAAAAATTTTCATAAAGCTTTAATTGGAGGATGTCAAGGAACATTAGCCTACGGTCCAATTTCTTGGTCTTGTGTTCCTAATTTTTCTATTTCCTTAGATGATCCTAATGCCATCAATGCTCTAATTCTCATCATCCAAACACATGGATATGATGATTTTGAATATAATAGCAATAATTTTGCTATTCATTGGCTAGGTGTTGTCAAATTTTATAACGAGACCACTCCTTCTGTTGTCCAATAAGTTTATGAGACCTCTAAGTTCACTACTCTAATCACTGATGACTATGGCTTAAATCTTGTTGCTCCTCAAATAATATCTTGTCGAGATCTTAAAACACCAACAAAATGGGTCACAAATTGGGCTTTTATTCGTACTTCTCCCTATCCACAGCCTATCACTGTTCAAACTTCTATTCGAGAAGATAATGGTCTTTTTCGAACTCGTTTCTTTCCCTAATCAAAGTGTGGACAGTATGAGGATGGTGGACCACCTCCTGCTGTTATACAAAACCCTGTAAAATCTAAAATCTTAGTAAGACAACAAATTTCCTATATTGCATCTAGTCCTGAAGGATCACCAAGTCTTTCATATGATCTTACTTCTGATTTAAACTTCATGTATATGTTATCAAATATGACTGCACAAACTCTTTAGTCTCAACATTCAAATATTGTTCCTACTAGAACAATCAATATGCAATCAACATTCCAAATTCCACAGTTTCCATAACCATTTGTATGTACTCATCCTCATTGTTATCCTAACTTTTTTCAGCGAACTCCTAGTCTTCCAAAACCCCATGAAAAAGAAGAACAAGATAAAGACAGAAGAATAATAAACATGATTCATTTTGTTCCAAGTTCTAGAACTCAAACACAGGAATATACAAAGTGTACTCCTTTTTTAGATCATGAAGAAATTTTGCTTCAATCAATAGGAAAATCTGCTATAAAAGGCTTAGGATATCCAGAATAAATCCCCAGCTACAGATTAGATCAGAGGAATAAGATTCCTAGTAAAATACAGCTTCCTTCTGATGAAGAAATCATTCAATTTCTTAAGATATACAAAGGAATAAGTCCTTATGATCCCTCAAATGAATGGTATAAGAAAATGCTTAACTAGGATCTGTATACTCATCAACACGATTATAGATACTATGAAGAAATGAAAACCTATTCAAAGAAAGATAGGTTAGCAATCAACAAAGTCAATAACGAAAATTGGAAAACTTGGATGGAACAAAATAACCAATGGATTTTATTTTATGAATTTTATTATCCAAGTGCAAATGAAGTAGAAATGGCTTTGGTTAAAAAGTTCAAGAACCTACCTTGTGAGGATATAAAAACAAAGATTCAGGAAAATCCAGTTGAAATTCCTGGACCTCTTATCATCCCTTACATATATGATAAATATAAAAATATGTTGCAAAAACCAGATGTTCTAAAACATTTACAGTCTGTCAAGATGAAAGGGCAGCTTTTGTTAGAACAGATCTATCAAAACCTCAGAGTGAATATGATGCAAGGATCAACCTTACAGACAGAGGTGCCACAACACAAATGGGAATTAATAGATGGCACTATTCTTAGAACTAAGTGAGAAATTCCTCCTTGGAATAATATTGTTATCAGATAAGATGATAAGATTTTTAAGTTACTTCCACTTCAGTATAACCAGTCTCATCTTTCAGACATGGAATCTGTTGCAGCAACAAACTAGAAAAATCTTGCTCTAGATAGTTTGATTAAACATCTAGAAAGAAATCATCAATATGTAGCTAGAGAAAATAAAATTCTCCAAAAAATAACTGATTAAATTCTTCAAAAGGTATATTTTACTAGAGATAAATTATTAGATGGAATAAAAATTCTTGGATCAAATGATTTGCATATTGCTAAAACTATTCATATTTTAGAAAAAGGGATTAATTATAATTCCAAACAGATTGGAAAAGTACATTTAGTAGCAGATAAGACTTAGGATATGACGAAAAGCTTAAAAACGTCACTTGAAGTAGTAAAGAAACAAGTTTGGGTTGTCTCTACTTATGTTGAAAGTCTGAAAAAAGAAAAACACTCCTCATCCTAATTTTAAAGCTACTGCTTATTTCTTAGATCCTCAATATCAATTGCCTTCCCATGTTGTTCCTACTCCTCTTCAATAAAAAAATGAAAAATCCTAGTGATATGATTTTTCCTAAACTAGAAACTACCTTTGTTTATGCTCCTATGGCTAAGCCTTGCATGTTTTCCAGTCTAAACTCTTCAAGCCCTGGACATAAAATGGCAGCTTCTGAGTGGTTGAAATCAGGAGATGATCCTGATAAGCCTTTTAGTTCTAATACAGTACTCAACAAATTTGAGGCAGCTCCCTCTGCTCCTGCTACTCTAGAAGATTTAGAGTTTCTTGTGAATAAATTTTCTCCTCCTCATAAAGCAAGTTTTTAGATAGCAAATTCTACCCTTTGGACTACGTTTCATCCATAATCCTCTGGAAGGCGGATGGTGCATTTACTGATCCAAAGGGCATAATATTCCATTCAAAATGTCCTTCTGGTACTGAAAAAGTTGTTTTCCACTTATCTTCTTCTTTTATTCCTACTTGCCAGAAACCAAACTTTAAATCAAACTTGGAAAAGATTTTTGATTGTGATATCTGAGACAAAAGCACTGAGGGATTTGGCAAGGGATAAGCATCATAATAAAGAATATTATTCAGAGGCTTGTAGTTTACTACCAATCTTTCTTTTCCTTTGATAATATTTGAGTTTTTGTTGACATAAAATCCAAAACAAGCAATAGGGCTATGAGATTTTCTGATCAAACCTTTTTGGAGTAAGGATTTTATTTCTTCTTTACAATACCTGAGTTGTTCAGAATTCATTGGTATTTCTTTTGATCTTCTGAGTTTTCCATGAAATTCCTTTTCTAAAGGAAATTCTACTTCATGTTTATAAATATGCGAAAAGGCAATTGGATCTTCAGAACAACAAGATTTTAGTTTATGAGATATCTCACTTATTTCTTTTTCAAATTTGCCTTACAAAATATTTTCATCAATCTTGAGCATTTCTTTCTTCTTCTCCACTTTTGCCAAGGTATTCCGTAACCTATCAATTCTGCTCAATCAATTAGGAGAATTGGAATGAATAAAAGGATAGAAATAATCTATACCTTTGAAGAGAAGAAAATATCCCCATTTCTGTGATTTTTCATCATAAGTGCTTCCATGTCTTCTAAAATTTCTTAGGAAAGGAGTTCCTAAGTACATAACACAATCAAGCCCTATGCCTAATGGAGCATGAACTTGAATTCGGTCATATTGAGAAATGAAGACATCTATTATAGCTTCTTCCATTGTCTTGATTTCTCCACTTGCAGTAACAACTCCTGGACACTTTGTCTTTTCTAATTGAGGATAAGGAATTACAATGCCGCTTACTATGTTCAATCTTGAACCTATATCAATTAGAACCTTCCATCATTATATGGAAGAACCAATAATGATTTTCATTTTTACGCAGTACATTACATCTACATTCATTGCATTCATTCCTAATACAGATCTAGGATCTTCAAAATATTTCATCTGGAATTTCAAAGTCTTGAGATTTGAAAATTCCTTTCATTTGATCATGATATGAATCAGGCTGACTTTCTGGTTCTTTCTGATTTGTCTGTGAACATTCTCCTTTTGTGGGTTGTGAATGTAAAGAATGATTTGTGCCCTTGATGTACTTCAATACATAGCCTTCTATTCTCTCTGACTTCTTTTCTAAGATATTTTATAGCTTGAATAATTGCAGGAAGTGTTTAAGGAAGATCATCTTCAGTTGTTTGTTGTATGTATTGTCTTGTTAGACCATCAACTAAAAATAAGGTTGGAGAAGGAATATAGCAATGATGATGATTTATCTATGTCTTTTGCTATTCTTGATATTGATGTGACTTGGACTGTTGAAGATGGGTCATTAGCAATCCCTTATACATTTGTTTGAGTTTTGGATTAGCAGCATTAACCATTTGTGTAAAATAATTTCTAGAAAGCTCATCATGATCTAAGATTTCATTTCATAGTGGTCAGAACATTCTGACTGCATTACATTGCAAATGTCAGGATCACTGCATTCACAAAATTCTTGAAAACATTCATTACACTATGGATCTTTGCAATTTTCAACTTCATAGTCTTCTTCTTCATAAATAGCATGTATCTGGTCATTTAGATCATAATAATTTTCTGAATCTATTAATTCTTCACAGCTAGAAGGGAGATCAATAATATTTACCTTCCCAAATTTATTCTTATAGCTAAATTGTTTCTTCTTGACAAATTGTTATTTGCCATTTTTCAATTTTGGACAATTTGGAGCAATATGCCCTTTTTCATTGCAATGGAAGAGAAGTATTTGCTTCTTTTTTGGCCTTTGATGAAACTAGCTTGTTTTTTTGTATTCTCTTGGAGCCTTCTATGAATGACTTTTTTGTTTTCTGGGGATCTAAGAGTTTTCTTAGAGTAAGCTTTCTTTTTATAGTGACGACGATCATATCCCCCTAAACTTTAGAGCCATTTTAATGCCTTGTTTACATAGTTTTTGAGAGCCATGTGGTTTAGTGGAGCTGGTGGCAACTTGAGCAACTTTCAACTGAGAGAAAAGTTCAACAATGATAGCTTTAATAGCTTGTCTTATAACACCAAACTTATAGGCACCAATCTTTCGAGGAAGCCTATTCAAAATGGCAATAGTTACCTAATTTCGTAAAGAAGCAATGAAGATTTCTTTCCATTTGGGATCTAGAATCATGTCAGAAGAAAGAGTATGCAGATGATGGAGATATTCCATACAATATTCATCAAAATGCTACATATTAGTAAGCTTCATGGATGTAAGTGTGACTGCAGCAAGTTCATTATTGATCTGAGGATAACCACAAAAATTGACAAGAATGTCATGCATTGGGCAACCAATCATGTTAATCACAGGTAATGAAGTATGTGGATCCATATATATAGTATTATCTGGGTTCATTACCACAGATTTTTCCCAAGAGGAATGAGGACAGGATCATAATGAATTTCTGCTTTAAGCCAAGAATCAAGGAGTCCTTCGAATTCATTAATGATTTTCCTGATAAGCCTTCCAATTTTGATACAATACTCAACAAATTTGAACTAGCTTCCTATGATCCTCCTACTCTAGAAGATTTAGAGTTTCTTGTGAATAATCTTTCTCCTCCCGATAAAGCAAGTTTTCAAATAGAAAAAGGTATTCCTGATCTGATTTCATTTTCTGATGAAGAAGAACACAAAGATACAACTGTACATAAAGTTACTGATAGAAGTTCTTGGAATTCTTCTTGGTCACCTACTCCTGATAAAAGGGATGTCATGAAATCAGAATATCATAAAGGTTGGTCTTCTTCTTCCACATATTCATGGAATATTGAAAATTGTTCTAAAGCATAAATACTGTCTACATTGAGTTCCATGTGTTGGAAATAATACTGAGAGGGGGGGTGAATCAATATTATCAAACTCTTTTCAATTATACAAATATTTTCAGATGAAACTTGTGTATACCTCCCAAACTTATAACATATTAATCTGTGTGTCAAAACCATATAACAAGAACAAAAATACAGAAACAATCACACCAAAGAACACAAGATATAAGGTTGAAACCCAATGTGGGTGAAAACCAGTTGCTGCAATATGTCTCTATCTTCTTTCAATTAGAAAATTATTTTTACAATGATTTTGTACTGGTGCAGTCCTTTACCAGTACGCAGGCTTCAACCTACAGAAGGCTACAACCTTCTTTTTTCTTCTAGGGACCACGTTTCATAAATTTTCATACTAGATCCATGAACATTAAATAATCATCAAGTACATGTGAAACAACCAATAGCTTCCCAGAATGCACTAACTAGAAAACAATACCAGACACCGATTCTAAACCCAGAATTCTGCAACAATAGACAAAAAGCAGCCAACATATATTTCAAGGAAAATTCTACAACTTCACCAATAGAAACCTGCGGATATCCACACTTCTGCCGTGTCTAGCCTGCACAGCTCTGCGCCTACTCTGTCTTCTATTCTGCGCAGCGCCGTACTGCTCTATCTTTTGTTCTGTGCACCTCCGCACCTGCACTGTCTACTCAACTACGTACCTCCGCTCCTGATTCGTCTTCTGGCCTATGCACCTCTGCACCTACGCTGTCTACTCAACTGTGCACCTCCGCACTTGATCCGTCTTCTGGCTTGCACACCTCCGCACCTGCGTTGTATCTCACTTGTAGACCTTCGGGTATAGACACTTTATCAGTCCTCAATTATACCCCAAACTGTTAAATTCACAGATCTGATCATGCGCCAAAGAGATCTCAACCCATTAGTAGATCCGCGTTATAATGCTGAGGTTGCTCCTTGATTCAGATCTAGCTATCACTCACAAATCGATCACCAAAATTTTAGATCTTGCTCTTAAGATATTCAACATACACCAGTGAATAGGCCAAATGATCTGCTTCCCTTTTCTATAGTCTAGGCCTTCCTCAAACCATGGACCAAAACCATAGAGTTCCAATACTAGGGATCAAAACCTGGGTTCAATATTTTAGATGCAAAACCACGGACCAAAACCACAGGATCAAAAACATCGGACTAAATACCATGGACCAAACATAAGATTTTCCACGTGTGTGTTTTTATCTGCATGAAAGCCCGTGCATTTTGGGTTCGCACTTTTTTTTCGGAGCGCATGCGAACATATCCGCATCTTATGAGAAGCACACCTGCGCAACCTGTCAATGACCGCATCTTTTGGACGGTGCACCTACGGAACCCAAAAATAACATTGTTGCACTATAATTTGTCACCTGATTCCTTTGCCTTGCATCCCATGTATTTTGTCACATCTGATATTTCTTTTGTAGACTCATCTGGTTGTGTATACATGAATTGTTCTTCTATGAGAGGGTTGCCATCAAGTACAACACATACATCATAATGCCAATAATCTCCCCCTTTGGACTTGATGGAAACAATACCCAATCACTCTCCCCCTTTGACATCAAGGGCAAAGGGCAGACCATTCTGATGACCATTCTCCGCCTGAGGACCTGTTGTATATGCCAAGGTGTATGAAGCTGCTGAAGATCCCTACTCTGCTGAAGTGTTGTTCATGCTGCCCCTGACTGTAAACAATGTCTACAAGAGATGTTCTACAAGAAAGAACATGACTCCATACATCATAGGTGACCTTGCTATCATCAAAGACTCATACATACGTCCATCTCCCATCCAAAGGGGAATAAAACAAGAGCATACATCATTCATCCCAGGCATAGTGGGGAAACCAAAATAGGTAGTTACATGACCTTGATATGAAAAGAAATAGAGACAAAAGAATTAGCTATCCACAACTATCATCAGCAGTATCTGTCAATCAAGCATCTATTCCACCAAAAACATTTGTGGAATCAAACCAAGGACTTCTAAGATAATACCAACAATGCATTATTATAAGAATATATGCCCCCCCTCAACCTATGCTAGATGGTCTCTATCAGGCCCATGTGACTGTACCGGCATATGTACGTGTATCCACCTGTGTACAACCACAGACAAGATTCAACAGCAAGATGATGCATCAATGACCCCCAACCTCTGTCTAAGATATTCAAATGTCTCCCTGGGCAATGGCTTGGTGAGTATATCAGCTACTTGTTCCTTGGAAGGAACATACTCCAATTTAAACTTTTGTTCAAGCACCTGTTCCCTTAGAAAATGATACTTGATAGGTATGTGCTTAGTCTTTGAATGCATTATAGGATTTTTTGAAATACTGATTGCACTTGTATTATCATAGAAGATGGAGATAGGTGGAGTATAGGTGATTTGAAAATCTTGCAAAGTTTGCATCATCCAAAGAAGTTGTGTGCAGCAAGATGCAACAGCCACATATTCTGCTTCAGCTGTAGATAAAGCAGTTGAACTTTATTTCTTGATGAACCATGATACTAATCTGGATCCCATAAAGAATGCACCACCACTAGTGCTTTTTCTGTCATCCACGCTTCCTACCCAATCTGCATCTGTATATGCATGAAGTGTGAGATCTGCATATCTAGGATACCATAAGCCATAGTTTTGTGTTCCTTGAAGATATCTGAAGATCCTCTTAACAGCCTGAAGGTGTGCTTCCTTTGGATTAGCCTGAAATCTTCCAACTATTCCCACTACATGCATGATGTCTGGTCGAGTTACTGTCAGCTAGAGTAGACTGCGAATCATGGATCTATAGGTTGGTTGATGTACTACTGTTGATTCATCATTAGCGCTGAGACTGCATCCTATTACCATAGGGGTACATACCGTTTTGAGTCTTCCATGCCATATTTCTTCAAGATCTGCTTTTGGTACTTGGTTTGTGATAAAAAGATACCATCTTTATTTTTTTGCATTTGTAAACCAAGGAAGTATGTCAACTCACCAAGAAAAGACATTTCAAATTCTTTTTGCATCACCAAGGCAAAGTATTGACTCATGGCTACTTCATTGCTGCCAAAAATGATATCATCCACGTATACAACAAGTATTAGCAGTTTATCATTATCAATTTTTATATATAGATTTCTATCTGCTGAGCCTTTTGAGAAGCCTTGTTGATGAAGGTATTTGTCCAGATGATAGTACCATGCCCTTGGAGCCTGTTTAAGACCATAAAGAGCCTTCTTAAGCCTACATACAAGTTTTGGATCATTTCCAAGGATGAACCCATTAGGTTGTTCTATATATACTTCTTCATTTAAGTTTCCATTCAGAAAGGTTGATTTTACGTCCATCTGAAATACTTTGAACTTTTGAAAGCTAGAGAGAGCAAGGAACATTCTTATAGCCTCAAGTCTGGCAAATAGAGAAAAAATTTCTTCAAAGTCTATGCCTTCTTGTTGCACATACCCTTTACAAACAAGTCTTGCCTTGTTTCTAACAACTTCTCCATTTTCATTTATCTTATTTTTGAAAATCCATTTTGTCCCTATGACATTTTTATCTTGTGGTCTAGGAACCAACTCCCAAGTGTTATTCTTCTCAATCTGCTCAAGTTCTTCCTCCATGGCTTTGACCCAGCATTCATCTTTGCATGCCTCTTTTACATTATGTGGTTCAGTGGAGGAGAGCAATGCTAGATAGCTTGAAGCTTCTGAAATGGTTCTCCTTGTTTGTACACCTGCCTCTTTCTGCCCTAGAATTTGAGATTCCAAATGATTCTTCTGAACATATCTAAATGGAGTCTTCTCTTCTATCCTTACCTACTCTTCTGGTGCCTCATGGATTTCTTCTTCGTCATGAATCTGATTTGATATTGACGGATAGTCTTCGCCATCTTCGAAAACTTCAGACCTTACCTGTCTAGGAGTGTTTCCTTCTTCATCAACCACTACATCAATGCTTTCGACAATTTTGCCAAGTCTTTTATTATAACATTTGTAAGCTTTGCTGTGGGGAGAGTAGCCAAGTAAAATACCTTCATCTGCTCTAGGTTCAAACTTACCAAGATTTTCATCAGTCATTTTAATGTAGCATTTGCTTCCAAAAATTTTGAAGTATTTTACCGTAGGAGTCTTGCCATACCAAAGTTCATGAGGAGTCTGAGTGTTGTTTACCCGGATGTTTGTCTTGTTGAGGATAGTAACAGCGGTAAATGCGGCTTCACCCCAGAAGGTTGCAGGAGTTCCAGACTCATCAATCATAACATGAGCCAATTGTTGAATTGTTCTATTCATCCTTTCTACTACTCCATTTTATTGAGGAGTCCTTGCAGCAGAAAATTCCCTTATGATTCCATGTTATTCACAAAAATCTAAAAATTCATCTGAGGTAAATTCTCCTCCTCGATTAGATCCGAGACATTTGATTCTGCGCTCTGATTTGTTTTCAACCAAAGCTTTGAATGACTTCAATTTTTTGAAAGCTTCATCTTTATCCTTCATGAGCCCTATCCAACACATCCTTGAAAAGTCATCAATGAACAAAATGAAGTATTCTTCTCCTCGAGGTGCCCTCTTCCTAGTTGGACCACTTATATCGGTGTGGACAAGTTCAAGTGGCCTACTAGCTGATCCTTCCTTCTCAGGGAAATTAGTTTTGGTTTTCTTACCAAATTGACATGGTTTTCATATCATTTTGTTTGGAATTCTGATGTCAGGAAGATCACGAACTGCCTGATATTTACATGCTTTCCTTATCTGGGAGAAGCTAAGATGCCCCAATCTTCTGTGCCATAGCCAGTGTTCGGCATTCTTGCTCAGATAGCATTGTTGTTCTCCTTCTTTGAATATGTATAAATTATTTTGAGTTCTTGTGCCTTTGATCACTGTTTTTCCTATGTCAAGCTCACGAACAATACATCCATTTGATCTAAATATTACCTTAGTTCCTTGATCACACATTTGACTAACACTTAATAAATTATGCTTTAAGCCATCAACCTACATAACATTACCAGCTTTGACCTTCTTTTTCAACTGGGCAAAACCTTTACCTTTTATGAATGCAAGGGTGTCATTTCCAAATGATAACTTCTTTTCCCTTTCTAAGGCAGTATATGACTGCAGTTTTTCTTTATCACCTGTCATATGTTTTGAGCATCCACTGTCAATGTACCATTTATTTTATTGTCCTTCCACATATAGGCCTATCCCACATCTGTCTGGTTTTGGTTCTTTCTTTCTCCATGTTTTTCAACTCAATGAGGTCTGCTCCTTCTGAATTGTTTGCTGAAACCTGCTTCTGCATTCAGAATCTTCATGACTGAAATTGTTACAGATAGTGAATTCTATTTCATTTTCAAGAGCAGAGAAGTTATTGTAGGCTCTTTTCATGATTCCTGTCATACCCCCTTGTTTTTTAGCTTCCCTAGTCATGATGGTCTTATAGGCAACACACTGAGCAGCTTTATGACCAAAGTTATCACAAGAGAAACATTGGCTATTGAAGGAATTCCTACGACTATCAAATCTACCAACCATATGATAGTAGTTTCCATCCATTCTTGAGCTGAATTGAGAACGATTTACCTGTGGTTGGTTGAGGCTTCTGTTCATCCTTGAAGTATATTACTCTTGATAATATTTTATCATTCTTGAAGCAACTTGTCCCTGATTTACCTGGTGATCTGCATCATGCTTTTGCTGTTCATTTCTCCTTGCTGCATCAAGGTAGATTTTGGAGGTGGATGGCTTTTGTGCTTGCTTCTGAGATTGAGACGCTTCTTCGAAATATCCGAGACCTATTTTGATTAGAGGAGAATGTTGCACTTTGATAATCTCATCTAGAGTTTCAGATCCTTTAGCAAATCTGAGATTAAGGGCTTTTGTTTTCTCAATTTCCTGTCTAAGTCCCACAATTTCAGATTCTAACTTTTCATTGTGTTTATCCTTTTCAGCAAGTTGGAATGTTAGAGTATCAATAATCATATTATTTTCTTCTAAAAAAATTTTAAGTTTAGAAATTTGTTCATACATACCTTCTTCATTTATAGCATCTAAGAAATCATCATCTTCAAAAGCCATCAAAAGTCTATTTTCATGACCTTGTTCATCTTCATCACTATTTGAAAGTCCATCACTGTCTTCATGAGTATAATAGCTCTTCTTACTTACATATTTTTTTTCTGTTCCACCTAACAGGTTCCTTCCCTCTGTCTAGTTTATCTTTATGAGGACATTTTGCAGCATAATGATCGACTCTCCCACAAGAAAATCATTTGAAAGGTAGCTTACCTCTGAATCTTCTAGTTCCCCGTTGAAGGTTCTTGACAAAATTTGATTCTTTCTCTTCTTCTGACATATGTCCTGGCTCATAGCAATCTCCTTTTCCCGAAGCTTTGAATGCAGCTTCTCTTCTGTCTGATGGTCCTCCTTTTCTCATTTCGTAAGCAGTTAGGATTCCGTGTAATTGTGACATGGTAAGATTCTTTAGATTCTCCTTTTCTTCTATTGCAGAAACTTTTGAATCAAACTTAGGAGACAAAGATCTTAGAACCTTCTCAACCAAAACAACTTCTTTTATTTCTTCACCTAAGTTTTTCATACAATTTACAATCTCATCTATTCGTAGGAAATAGCTAGCCACACTTTCATCATTATGCATTCTGAGACTTTCATATTGAATTCTAAGAGTTTGTAATTTTGCTCGTTTTACCTGCTCATCTCCTTCATAGCTCAGAACGATCTTGTCCCATATTTCTTTTGTGCTTTTGAGATGCATCATCTTGACAAATTCTGATTGAGATATACTTCCCAATAGAGTATTGACAGCTTTTGCATTTGTTTCATAATGCTTCTTACCAGCTAAATCTGTAGGAGTTGCTGACAGAAATGTGTATCCTGTTTCCACAATAACCCAAAATTATGTACCAAGAGATTGAAGATAGGCAGTGATTCTTACCTTCCAATAGACAAAGTTGGTTCTAGTAAATATCCGTGGCCTGATAGATGCTTCCTTTTTGTATTTGCTCATGATGATAGATCTTCCTTCAAGCGATCAAGCTTTTCCTGAAGGACCTGCTCTGATACCAATTGTTGGAAATAATACTGAGAGGGGGGGTGAATCAGTATTATCAAACTCTTTTCAATTTATACAAATATTTGCAGATGAAACTTGTGTATGCCTCCCAAACTTATAATATATTAATCTGTGCGTCAGAACCATATAACAAGAACAAAAATAGAGCAACAGTCACACCAAAGAACACAAGATATAAGGTGGAAACCCAATGTGGGGGAAAACTACTTGCTGCAATATGTCTCTATATTCTTTCAATTAGAAACTTCTTTTTTCAATGATTTTGTATTGGTGAAGTCCTTTACCAATACACAGGCTTCAACCTGCAGAAGGCTACAAACTTCTCTTTTCTTCCAAGGACCATGTTTCATAAATTTTCATACTGGATCCATGAACATTAAATAATCATCAAGTACATGTGAAACAACCAATAGCTTCCCAGAATGCAGTAACCAGAAAATAATACCAGACACAGATTCTAAACCCGGAATTCTGCAGCAATAGACAAAAAGTAGCCAAAATATATTTCAAGGAAAAGTCTGCAACTTCACCAATAGAAACCTGTGGATATCTGCACTTCTGCCGTGTCTAGCCTGCGCAGCTCCATGCCTGCTCTGTCTTCTGTTCTGCGTAGCGCCGCACTACTCTGTCTTCTATTCTATGCACCCCCGCACCTGCATTGTCTACTCAACTGCGCACCTCCGCACCTGCGCTGTCTACTCGACTGCGCACCACCACACCTGATCCGTCTTCTGGCTTGCACACATCCGTACCTACGTCATATCTCGCCTGTGGACCTATGGGTATAGACACTTTATCAGTCCTCAATTATACCCCAGACTATTAAATTCACAGATCTGATCATGCGCCAAAGAGATCTCGACCCATCAGTAGATCCACCTTATAATGCTAAGGTTTCTCCTTGATTCAGATCTAGCTATCACTCACAAATCAATCACCAAAATTTCAGATCTTGCTCTTAAGATATTCAACATACACTAGTGAATAGGCCAAATGATCTCCTTCCCTTTTTTATATTCTTGGCCTTTCTCAACCATGGACCAAAACCATAGAGATCCAATACTAAGGATCAAAACCTAGGTTCAATGTTTTATATACAAAACCACGGACCAAAACCATAGGATCAAAAACGTCGGACTAAATACCATGGACCAAACATAAGATTTTCCACGTGCGTATTTTTCTCTGCATGAAAGTCCGTGCATTTTAGGTTCGCACTTTTTTTTTAGAGCGCATGAAAACATACCCGCATCTTATGAGAGGCGCACCTGCACAACCTATCAATGACCACACCTTTTGGACGGTGCACCTGCGGAACCCGAAAATAACACTGCTGCACTATAATTTGTCATCTGATTCTTTTGTCCTGCATCCCATGTATTCTATCACATCTGATATTTCTTCTGTAGACTCATCTGGTTGTGTATACGTGAAGTGTTCTTCTATGAGAGGGTTGCCATCATGTACAACACATACATCATAATGCCAACACCATGTTGGTCTGCTACCGAACATATTTAGTAGATGACATTTCTCCAATAAATGCAAGCAGGAAAATCATTAGTGGATTTGAAGGACTCCTTGATTCTTTGCTTAAAGTAGAAATTCATTATGATCCTGTCCTCATTCCTTCTTGGGAAACATCTGTGGTAATGAACCCAAATAATACTACATATATCGATCCACAGACTTCATTACCTGTGAATAACAATTATGCCCTTTGGACTAGTAAATGCTCCATTCACTTTCCAGAGGATTATGGATGAAACTTTTGAATGTATGGATGATTTCTTGAAGAAATATATTCATGATGTTCTAATTCATTTGACAGATATTCCCTTTCATATAAAGCATCTCAATATATTCTCTAAGAGAGTCAAAGAAAAAGGTATAGTTTTATTAGATTAAAAGATGAGGTTATTTCTTGGAGCAACGGTGCCAACTACAAAGCACACACAGCAAAAGTGAGAATGAAGAAATAAAAAAGATTCGTGACTGATACTTTAATCATAGAGAGGGAAGAGACTCATCTACTACACAATCTAGCATCATGAATCTGTTGTTGAATATATTTAAATATGAATGCCAACAAGAGTATTAGTTCATAATAAATACCAGGTCTGCTTAATGGCTCCAGTATCTGACAATTCTTCTGAACAATATCCTCATTCCAAAACACAAACTATGGCGCAATGGTCTACTTCTACGACTTTGTGACTTATTCAACCTTAACAAGGCTCATACAAGTTCGAGAATAGAATCCAAAACAATCTACAAAGGAGACATAGATTTACAGAAATTGAGGAATATTTATTGATGAACTTCAAAACTTAAGTATTACAAAGTTGCTTCTCAAGCAAAAGGCTCTCTAAATCTCTCCAAGCCCAAATGCCTCCCTTCCCTAGTCTTGATCTATTTATAGATTGTGCGAGTACTAGGTTAGGTGATACCTCCATATCGGATATGAGAGAATCTTACTTTTTAAAAATCAAATACTTACATCAGATATGAGAAAATCCTACTTTCAGGTAACCCGGAGGACATCCACACAATGGTTCAATCATAAAGTATTTTATATTTATCCTTATCCCTTTATTTAATTATATATGATAATTGGTGATATTGCTGATATCCAAAATCCTTTTATATAAAATTCTTGATTGATGTGCCCGTGGTTCTGTATGTCCAAGAAGTTTTAATAACTAGAGAGATAATGGGTAAAAACATAGAGGATTGATACCATAAATGTTCCACCATTCTTTAAACCATTCAGGTGTGGGGTCTTGTTCTTCAATTTGTGTAACTTGCATACCATAATATCTAAAAGAAAACTGCACATTACAGAAAAACGAGTTAGTTTTATTTTCAAAACACATACCTGTATACCAGGCTTTCTCTTAGCGTTCATGATCTTTAGAGTTCTGAAGGTTGGGTGGAAATAGGAGGCGATCAATGTAGATTTCACAGCAAATTAGATTTTCATCTATATCTTTCTGTAATGTGAAATCAAGATTTCTCAAATCTTGAAGAAAACCTAAAGCTTCAAAAGCTTCATCATTTCTTTGTATTTGATCATCCCATGAGAAATAATGTTGTCTAGTTCCATGCCGATGTTTGATTTCTTTAATTGGAAACCAATCTTCTTGATAATCGAGTAGAGGTTTCTGCAGATTCAAAGTGTGAGAACCATCAACACATTCAATGTGAATCTCATTTTCTATCTTCTTATGACGTTACATCTGAGACTATTTACATCATTTCTCTGTAAAATTCTCGACTGAGAAGATTTGCAAAGGAATTCTTAACTCCAAAAATGAACTCTACATCAAAATGATACTGGGCCAATTTCATGATCAATCTAACCATTGCTGCATCTTCAAAATCACATTTATGGATAGCAAACTTAAGGGCTCGACAATATGTTTTCACTGTAAAATGTTTATAGATCACAAAATCTTTGAATTTGGCAATGCCAAGGCAGACAGTTATAAGTTCTTTCTTTACGATGGACCAATTTTTTTATGTAGTTAACCAGATTCCAAAGGCACACTGGCAAATTTCATATTCTATTTTCTTTTTATTAGGAACATGTTGGCAGAAGATTGCACCCCATCCGATATCACTGGCATCTGTAATGATGGTTTTAGACCATTCTTCATTGATTGTGCTTAACGGAGAAATATTCCTAATTTTTCCTTTAATTCTTCTAACTGCCTCTGTTAAATCCTTTGTCCAAGGAATTGGATCTTTTTGCAATCTTTTATTCAATAAGACTCTATATTGGGCACAATGTCTAACAAATTTGGAGATGTAATTCAAACTACCCAAGAACTTTTGTACTTGAGTTTTATCAGTGATTATGTTTGGAAATTTATCTATGAAATCAAGACTATGTTGCATAATGTAATATGATCCATATTGAATCACATATCCCAAGAAATCTATCATAGTCTGAAATAACTTCATCTTTGAATCTAATAAAAATATACCTTTTTCTTTGACTCTCTTGTTGAATATATTGAGATGCTTTATATGAGAGGGAATATCTACAGAATGAATTATAACATCATCAATATATTTCTTCAAGAAATCATTCATACCTCCAAAAGTTTCATCCATAATCCTCTGGAAGGCAGATGGAGCATTTACTAGTCCAAAGGGCATAATATTCCATTCAAAATGTCCTTCTGGTACTGAAAAATTTGTTTCCACTTATCTTCTTCTTTTATCCCTACTTGCCAGAAACCGGACTTTAAATCAAACTTGGAAAAGATTTTTGACTATGATATCTGAGACAAAAGCACTGAGGGCTTTGGCAACGGATAAGCATCATAATAAAGAATATTATTCATAGGCTTGTAATTTACTATCAATCTTGGTTTTCCTCTGATAATATCTGAGTGTTTGTTGACATAAAATCAAAAAGAAGCAATAGGGCTATGAGATTTTCTGATCAAACCTTTTTTCAGTAAGGATTTTATTTCTTCTTTACAATACCTGATTTGTTCAAAATTCATCGATATTACTTTTGATCTTATGCGTTTTCCATGAAATTCCTTTTTCAAAGGAAATTCTACTTCATGTTTATGAATATACCAAAAGGAATTTGGATCTTCAGAACAACAAGATTTTAGTTTCTGAGAGAGCTCACTTATTTCTTTTTCAAATTTACCTTTCAAAAGATTTTCATCAATCTTGAGAATTTCTTTCTTCTTCTCCATTTTTGCCAAGGTATTCTGTAACTTGTCAATTCTGCTCAATCTATTAGGAGAATTGGAATGAACAAAAGGATAGAAATAATATATACTTTTGAAGAGAAGAAAATATCCCGGTTTCTGTGATTTTTCATCATAAGTGCTTCCATGTCTTATGAAATTGCTCAAGAAAGGAGTTCCTATGTACATAGCACAATCAAGCCCTATGACTAATGGAGCATGAACTTGAATTCATTTAGATTGAGAAATGAAGAAATGTGTTATAGCTTCTTCCACTGTCTTGATTTCTCCACTTGCAGTAACAACTCCTGGAAACTTTGTCTTTTGTCTTTGAGGATAAGGAATTACAGTCCTGCTTACTATGTTCAATCTTGAACCTATATCAATTAGAACCTTCCACCATTCTATAGAAGAACCAATTATGATTTTCATATTTACACAGTACATTGCATCTGCGTTCATTGCATTCATTCCTAATCCAGATCTAGGATCTTCAAATTCTTCATCTGGAATTTCAAAGTCTTCAGATTTGAAAATTCCTTTCATTGGATCATGATACCGATCAGGCTACCTTTCTAGTTCTTTCTGTTCTATCTGTGAAGATTCTCCTTTTTTGGGTTATGTATGTAGAGAATGTATATTGTTCCCTTGATGTGCTTCAATACATAGCCTTCTATTCTCTCTGACTTCTTTTCTGAGATCTTTGATACCTTGAATAATTGCAGGAAGTGTTTGAGGAAGATCATCTTGAATTGTTTGTTGTCTGAATTATCTTGTTAGACCATCAACTGAAAATAAGGCTGTAGAAGGAATATAGCTATGTTGATTATTTATCTATGTCTTTTGTTGTTCTTGATATTGTTGTGACTTGGACTATTGAAGATGGGTCATCAGCAATCCTTTATACATTTCTTTGAGTTTTGGATCAACATCATTAACCATTTGTGTAGAATAATTTCTAGAAAGCTCATCATGATCTAAGCTTTCATTTGATAGTGGTCTGAACATTCTGACTGCATTGCATTTGCAAATGTCAGGATCAATGCATTCACAAAATTCTTGAAAATATTCATTACAGTGTGGATCTTTGCAATGTTCAACTTCAGAATCTTCTTCTTCATAAACAACATGTATCTGGTCATTTAGATCATAATAATTTTCTGTATCTGTTAATTCTTCATAGCTAGAAGGGAGATCAATAATATTTACCTTGCCAAATCTATTCTTCTAGCTAAATTGTTTCTTCTTACCAGATTGTTGTTTGTCTTTTTTCAATTTTGGACAATTTGAAGCAATATGTCCTTTTTCATTGCAATGGAAGCAAAATATTTGCTTCTGTTTTGGCCTTTGATGAAACTGGTGTGTTTTTTTGTATTCTCTAGGAGGCTTTATGTGAATGACTTTTTTTTTTTCCAGGGATCTAAGAGTTTTCTTAGAGTAAGCTTTCTTTTTAGAGCGATGGCGATCATATCCCCCTAAACTTATAGAGCCATGTAAATTCCATTGTTTACATAGTTGTTGATATCCATGTGGTTTAGTGGAGTTGGTGGCAGCTCGAGCAACTTTCACTAAGAGTAGAGTTCAACAATGACAACTTTAATAGCTTGTCTTATAACACCAAACTTATAGGCACCAATCTTTCTAGGAAGCTTATTCAAAATGGCAGTAGTTACCCAATTTGGTAAAGAAGCAATGAATATTTCTTTCCGTTTGGGATCTAGAATCATGTTAGAAGAAAGAGTATGTACACGATGGAGATATTCCATAAAATATTCATCAGAATGCTGCATATTAGTAAGCTTCATGGATGTAAGTTTGACTGTGGCAAGTTCATTATTGATCTGAGGATAACAACAAAAATTAACAAGAATGCCATGCATTAGGCAACCAATCATGTTATTCACAAGTAATGAAGTCTGTGGATCCATATATGTAGTATTATCTAGGTTCATTACCGTAGATGTTTCCCAAGAAGGAATGAGGAAAGGATGATATTGAATTTATGATTTAAGCCAAGAATCAAGGAGTCTTTCGAGTGCACTGATGATTTTCCTGGTTGCATTTATTAGAGAAATGTCATTTGGTAAATATGTGCGGTAGCAGACCATCATGGAAATCAATGTAGACAATATTTCTGCTTCAGAACAATTGTCAATATTGCATGAATATGTGGGAGAAGCAGACCAATATTCATGATATTATGATTTCATTACATCCCTTTTATCAGGAGCAGGTGAGCAAGAAGAATTCCAAGGACTTCTATTAGTAACTTTATGTGCAGTTGTATCTTTGGGTTCTTCTTCATCAAAAATGAAATCAGATCAGGAATGTCTTTTGCTATCTGAAAGCTTGCTTTATCAGGAGGAGAAAAATTATTCACATGAAACTCTAAATCTTCTAGAGTAGGAGGAGCAGAGGGAGCTACTTCAAATTTGTTGAGAACTATATTAGAACTAGAAGGCTTATTAGGATCATCTCTTGATTTCAACCACTCAGAAACTGCCATTTTATGTCTAGGGCTTGAAGAGTTTAGAGTGGAAAACATGCCAGGATTAGCCATAGGAGTATAAACGAAGGTAGTTTCTAGTTTAGGAAAAATGATATCACCATGATTCTTCATTTTTTATTGAAGATTAGTAGGAACAACATGGAAAGGCAATTGATCTTGAGGATCTGAGAAATAAGTAGTAGCTTTAAAAGTAGGATCATGAGTGTTTTTCCTTTTCAAACTTTCAATAGAAGTAGAGACAACGCAAACTTGTTTCTTTACAACTTAAAGTGACGTTTTTAAGCTTGTCATTGTATCCTGAGTCTTATCTTCTACTGAATGTACTTTTCCAATCCATTTGGAATTATCATTAATCCCTTTTTCTAAAACATCAATAGTTTTAGCAATATGAAAATCATTTGATCCAAGAGTTTTTATTCCATCTAATAATTGATCTATGGTAAAATCTACCTTTTCAATAATTTTATCAATTATTTCTTGGAGCATTTTATTTTCTTTGGCTACATATTGATTATTTCTTTCTAGATGTTTAATCAAACTATCTAGAGAAAGATTTGTCCAGTTTGTTGCTAAAACAAATTCCCTGTCTGAAAGATGAGACTGGTTAGACTGAAGTGGAAGTAACTTAAAAATATTATCATCTTGTCTAATAACAAGATTTTTCCAAGGAGGAATTATTGACTCAGTGCTAAGAATAGTGCCATCTATTAATTCCCATTTGTGTTGTGGCACTTCTTTCTGTAAGGCTAATCCTTGCATCATATTCACTCTAAGGGTTTGATAGATGTGTTCTAACAAAAGCTATCCTTTTATCTTAATAGACTGTAAATGTTTCAGAACATTTGGTTTTTGCAACATATTTTTATATTTATCATCTATGTGAGGGATGATAAGAGGTCCATGAATTTCAACTGGATTTTCCTTAACCTTTGTTTTTATATCCTCACAATATAGATTCTTGAACTTTTTAACCAAAGCCATTTCTAGTTCATTTGTACTTGGATAATAAAATTCATAAAAAGAAATCCATTGGTTATTCTGTTCCATCCAAGTTTTCTAATTTTCATTATTGACTTTGTTGATTGTTGACCTATCTTTCTTTGAATAGGTTTTCATTTCTTCACAGTATTTATACTCTTGCTGATGAGTATACAGATCCCAGTTAAACATTTTCTTATACCATTCATTTGAGGGATCATAAGGACTTATTACTTTGTATATCTTAATAAATTAAATGATTTCTTCATCAAAAGGAAGCTGTATTTTACTAGGAATATTATTCCTAGACCTTTTGTAGCAAACTTTCCTACTGATTGAAGCAAAATTTCTTCATGTGCTGAAAAAGGAGTACACTTTGTATATTCCTGTGTTTGATTTCTAGAACTTGGAACAAA